>BOPN01000332.1:240757-253257 GCA_017312705.2 Penaeus japonicus
TAGTCGCCTCCGTGACATAATATCCTCTTTTAGTAAGCTAGGGATAATCCCCATGTCAAAAGATTTCCTCCATAAACTTACCAATGGTTTTGCTTTTTTTTTTCTTAAGATCGCTGGGATTTCATGTGGTCCAGCTGCTGAATTTGTTGAGATTTCGCTTACTGCTTCAAGAATATCTTTTTCATTGAATATGAAGTCAGTGAGACATTCATCTTCGTTACTAATAATACTAAAATGCTGTTGTGGGTCTGATATTATTTTTTCTATTCTTGGGACACTATAGACTTCTTCATATTGCAATTTAAGTAATTCAGCCATTTCCTTTGAATCAGTTACCAATGCACCATTATTCTCAAGAGGCCCAATTTCTGTTTTTCTCTTTAACTTGTTTGCGTAGGAGAAACACTGTTTTGCATTTTGTTTTATAGCTTCCACGGCTCTTTTTTCTTCGGCTGTTTTTTGGTTAGTTATAGAGTTTTAATTTACCTTCTAATAGCCTTATATCTGCTTTGATCCTGTCTCTCTTGACATGATCTGTTGTTTTTTTCCAATTTGTTAACCTTATTTTTCTTGTTTCTTAACATGATCCTTTGATCTCTTGGTATGATATTGTTTTTTTTTTTTTTTTTTTTTTTTTTTGGGGGGGGGGGCACAAACATTTTACAAACATCTTTACTTGCATTATAAAGCTTCTTTAGTATATCATTTGGTGTTAAGAGGACCTCAATATCCTTCAGTGCCTCTTCTAGTGTTGCATTTATTTTTTTCCAATCTATTTGATTGTGGCTGAATTTTAAAGATCTGAGACCCTTTTCTGCTTCGGCTATCTGTTTTTCACTATTTTTTCTGATTTTTTAAAAACTTATTCATTGTGATTTCAATTATGTTGTGGTCTGACTGAGCTGCATAAGCTGATGATATATTTAGTACATCCTCCTCTATATTAATAAAAACAAGGTCCAGTATAATTTCCTCCCGTGTTGGAATTTTGATGATTTGGTTAGGGTAAATATTTCTTCTAAATCTAAAAGCATTTTCGCTTGTTGTTTTTCATCTTTAGTGGCATTGGCTCCTACTTATATTTTTTTTTGTTTCCCAGTCGATAAAGGGGAAATTAAAATCGCCAAGTATCATAATAGCCTCAATTTCCCTTGTATTGACAATGTATTTACTAATAATGCCTAGTGATTCATTGAAAGATGTTTCTGTTGTTCAGGAGGTCTGTATAAAATAATGTATAGATCTTTTGTATCTCTTGTATTTCTACTGTATCATTAGAGTATTCTATTACAGTATCTATTCTAGTTGCTAATTCTTTTCTGATATAAAGTGTTTCTCCTCTGCTTCTCTTATTCTGTCTTTCCTTATTAGCTCATAATTATTAATTTCCATTTCTTCATTTTTTTTATGTCTTCATTCAGATGAGTTTCTGTAAGATCATTGAATAATTGTTGCTCTTTGCCATGTCCTTTAGATATGTCGGTTTTGTCGGGTTACTTTTTGGATATAATCCCTGTTTATTTAGCAATATGAGAGTGTCAAAAAAATTGTTTCTTTGCGTGTCTACATTACCCATAGTTGTTAGATGGTTGATATTGTTTCCCCCACTTTTGGGGAGCTGAACCTTCCCCCGGTGTAGTGGTGGGCGTTTCATCACCTGCCTTTGTTCGAATAGGTATGCTTCGCAGGACTAAATGTCCTTGTTTATTGCTGGTGATATACCAGTGTTTTCCTGCTCCGGCTTTTTTCTCTGTTTTCTCTTAGTTTATTTATCAAAGTCTTTGACTTTGCCTTTTTTCATAGCTCAAGTCCGGTATTATCCATGCTTCTTTATATTCGTCAGTTTCCTTTAGTTTCATATTCTTTCCAAACAGTTTCCATTTCTGTTTTTCATTTTCTAATTTGACCTTCATTGGCCTTGGTCTCAAAGCCTCCTTTAAATATTTGCCTTCTCTAAAGGCGATCTCAACTTTGATAATTTCATTAGGGTTCAATTTTGTTATGATATCATTAATCTTTTTCATATCATTTGTTTTCCTGATTTCAGGATCATTTTCTTCTTTTTCTTCTAGATTGTATATAAAGAGCCTATTTGCTCTGAATGTATCTTCATTTTTTTCTCTGACTTTTCTTTTGTAGGTTGTTTTGGTTTTGGTTGCTTCTTTTTGTCGCCTACAACCTTCCAGTCAGCCTCATCATCTTTTTTTGGTTGTTCAGTGTCTGAAATATCATTGTCTGGAATATTTATGACCTGTTTATCAGATTTTTGACTTACTATTTCAGAAAACAGCTGTTTTTCTTCTTCCTGATTTAGTTACCTTGACTCACCTGTTGGATTCTCTTGTTCCTTCTTTGCCTTTACTTTTACATTTTTAGTGTCTTGTACAGCCTTTTCTGTTTCCAATTCAGCAGCCTGAGGTACCTTTTTTCTTTAGGTTCTTCTTTTTGCTCTTGTTTTAATTCATAGATTTCATCTTTCAATATTTGTATCTCCCTCAAGCATTGAATCTTGAAGTCCTTTAATTCTTCATACATTTTCTTTATTATGTTTTCTAGTGGGCATGCCCCCTCACACTTTTTGGGTGTGCTGATTTTTTGTTCACAGATATGGCTCATTTCCTCTTTTTCCAGTTTGTCTGATACGAGTACACTACTTTCCGGTATATTTTCTGTCATTGTGTCCCTATCTTTCTCAATTCTAATTAGTTCTTAAAATTTAAAAAAATGGCTTCTGATATATCGTCACAACTTTGGATTTTTTAGTGCTGTTTCAAGACTAGAATTACTTTTAGTATTGATTTCTCTGCACCAGCTGCAGTCTTTCTGTATATTTTCTTGATTATTTGTTTTTAGTTCATCATTGGTGCCTATTAGGTAGGCATCAACATTACTTATAAATTTCTTTTCTGCTTTTCTAGTAAGTATTTTCACATTTGTGGCATTTTTCTTATCACAGGTTTGGCATACAAATTGATTTGTTTCATTGTGTTTAAGATATTTTTCAGATCTAGAATTTCTTTTACTTCTCCTTGGTCTAAACATGTAGGGTTTAAACCCTTAGAGTTATTTAAGTCTGGTCAAGGTCACCTTGGAAGCAGCTGGGCCACGCTGTTCATACACAGCTAAACCAGCATTTTGACCTCCCCTCTCTCCTTGATGCCACTTCTTTTCTTTCCAGTTGGTTTTTGTTCTAATTTGTTTTCTATTTTGTCTTTCCTATTTTTTTCTAGATCTTTCAGTGCTTTGTACACTTCACTAATCTCTGTCCATTTCCCCGCAGCCTCTTGGCAGGCGGGCAGGGGTGGATGTATAGTCTATGAATTTATGACAATTACATTTATGTATGAAACAAGGCGTTGGTTGATATATGATAAAACAAGGCAAAGTCCATTGCTACATACAATGGGAAGTGGGAAATAATACAAATTATAGAAAATACAATGACATAGATTGGGTGTAAAGCACTAAGCATTTGATTGATAATCATCGGTAGATGCAGTAACAATGCAACTACCAAGAGTCTTGATAACATGGCTGCGATACAGATAATGACAATGTCTATAAGGGTGGAAAGTACAGGAAAACCATAGGTTGTATGGTATGAAGAAATAAAATAATGTATAGATCGTCTCAAGCTGAGCATCGGAATCTTTCAACACTCGCACATTTACAGGAGGGATAGAAATGTTACTAACAGGAAAGAAGACTGACACGGGGTCGAGTGAGAGTGTAGTTGGTGTATAATCACAAAGAAAATGTTGAGACGGGCGAAGTGTGACTTTCTCCAGAGTCGAGACGGCGATGACGGGGTAAGAGGAACGTACCTCTGTCTGCCAGGTCAGCAATAGGTCCTGCATGGTGGCCACGTGATCAATATAGAAAAGTGTCCACGTGGATATTCAAAAGTAATCACGTGATGGCGTAACCACGTCTCAGGCGCGTACAAACATCCATTGCTATCGACATGGAAAGATCCCTAGGGGTTTTGTGGTTGTTGTATGGGTGATTGAGGGCTCTTAATACCAATAGCTATAGAGACGATCGTCTGGCTAGTCGCCTCCGTGACATGCCCCCCTCCCCCCCACCAGCGGGGATGAAGTGTCCCGATTCATCTCAGCTAAAGAGATCTCATCACGAGCTCTATGGTGTGTAGGAGGTCTCAAGCATCAGCAACAACGAGGACGAACATGACATACTACCCACCAGGCTACGGCCAACAACAACATAAATATGATGAATGAGGAAAGTGAAGATAACCAACTAATATCACGTATACTGTGAAATCCCACCCGGTCAGGGAGTTCACTGTATTTATCAAGCCTCTGCATCAGGCTTACTTAATCCTTAGAGAACTGTCACTGCTCTTTAATTAGCTCATCTGTCCTCTTACTTAATAAGTGGCCCTGTAGCGTGTTGGGTAGTGTGTTGGGTAGCGCTGGGGTTGGATGGGGCGACATCAAGGAATTCTGCAATATATTCTTGATGTGGTTGATATCGACAACGCCCACTCCCAGCACATCAAGGAAGCTAATAGCTTTGGGCGACCTCAGTACAACGTCGTTTGCTCGAAGGGTGCAAGATGCAAGAATGGATAAGGATCCAGTACCGTTTGCGATGTGAGAAGAGGATTTGTTTCCACATGTTAGTGCAAAGGTGTTAGTAATCGTGGAAAAAATGATCTCCAAATTAGGCAAGAAGTGGAAAAATGGTTGATAATTGTTTTGGACTGTGAACTGACACTGAGAAGGAATTTTGTTCATCCTCACAGCATCTCTGCTGATAACATGGAGGATACAATTGTTCTCTGGGCTTAAGTACCTTAACTTCATTGCCTGACACATATACTCTCTAAGTGACTTCTTGCAGCCTTCGAGTTGCCCATCCTTAAACTCTATAACAGTGTGAGTGTTACCCACAGGGACAGCGAAGTGTGCAGGTGTTGTGTAGGTAAAGAATTTGTCTCCTACCGGAATAGGAGTGGGATAAGGAGTGAAGATGTTCCATCGTTCAGGTTTAGGGATATAAACCAAGATTGTAAAAACAACAACAGAATTGCACTTGTAAAGGTTCTTCATCTCCATCATGGAAAATAATAATCCATCATTGGTTACCACATAAGGGATTTGTTCTTTGAGATTTAATAGCAGGTCCTCATTCACGAGTGACCTGTGTACTTTTCCATTTTCTGCTTCACTTATCACATCCAACAGCAAATCAATCTCACGTTCTACACTTGAGACCTGATCCGACAGTAATCCAAGAAATTGGTTCATTGCAAACAGTTCTTCAATGTGGACG
This sequence comes from Penaeus japonicus, assembly GCA_017312705.2. Taxonomy (NCBI): domain Eukaryota; kingdom Metazoa; phylum Arthropoda; class Malacostraca; order Decapoda; family Penaeidae; genus Penaeus; species Penaeus japonicus. The sequence goes on from BOPN01000332.1 coordinate 246,056, forward strand.
CGATCATTAAATAGCATTAGCTCTAGTTTAGACACTCTTTTCCCTAAATCTTCAACCTTTTCAGTGGTTTCCTTGAAAGAGTCTAACAGCCCTGTCACAATGCTAGCTTGCCGGTGCACCAAATTTACAATTTGTTTCTGTTGGTATGCAAGATTCTGGACTAACCGTTCACCACTTTCGTCCATGAGTCCAAACAAGTCATGCATGATTGTACCCATGAACGAAAATGGGGCCCGGGATACTCGTCTGGTCTGGCAGCTATCTAAGTTCTCTATCAATTTATGCACCTGGTCCACACGTCTTGTAAGGCTCTTAAGGGTTTTACCGAGATGAATGACCCTTGTTTTAATATATGGAAGCTGTCTTGACCACTGAAGGGTTGTTCCATTCACAGGTGTTTGGCTAATGAAGGTGATCATAACTTGCAGCCCTACTGTGAGATTTTTGACCACGTCCTGGTATGGTTCGAGGTGTTGCACTCTCAAAAAATGCCAACAGCTTTCCGAGAGAACCAGTTGTCGATCCTCCTTGAGAGTAATGAGACCAGGGCTGATGAGCGGTCTTGGACCAGGATCCGGCATATCCATCTCCTCTGACCTCAGCACCGTCAGTATCAATCTGTTGAATGGTCGGATATTAATATTCATATAAAAAAAAGCATGAGAGATAGGAACAAAAGGAAAGAAAATAGATGTGTAATTGTTTTGTTGATTAGTCAAAGTTAAGCTAAGCTATTGGAAACAACATAATAATTCATGCATATAAAATGGGGTATATATTATGAATTTCTCAATTTTCCTTCATGCAGTTTCTTGTAATGTCCCACTGGATATGTACAACCCCTGGTTACTCTACGGTTAACACTCAATTCTTCCCCACTGTTATTAATAGACTGATCACGAGACTCTGTGGTCTCTGGATCTTCTATGGTAGACTGTACACTCTCATTATCATTACCATTTGGAGGTGATAGCTCCACATCATTCTCTTCATTCACACTTGTGTTAGGGTCAAGCTGCACAGACAAAGGGTTAGTGTCCTCACTGGTTATATCAGGCTGATTTGTCTGTGTTGTGTTTCCATTAATAGAATCATAACACACTGATGTGTCTTGCTCATTTCCTTCAACTACATTTGGGAGACTGGTTTCATCATCTGCTGCATCGGTTGTACTCTCATTATTGCAAAAGTCTGTTGGATTGTCAACATTGTCGTCACCATCGTCGCTGTCATATGTGTAAGCCAGTGTACTGTCGGTTTTTGATTTCTCCTTTAATACCTCATAGTATGGACGTCTGGCACTCGGAGCCAACTGTCTTGAGATTACAGACTCAGGAACAATTTTCATCAGCTCCAGATGAACTTCGGTGGTTTTCTTGGTTCCCAATTCTTCTAGTCTGTAGACGTTTGTTCTCAGCTTCTCAAGAATGCGATAAGGGCCTCTCCATTTAGGGGTGAATTTGGTATCCCCTTTCTTCTTGGGTCTCATTACGTAAACACGTTGGCCACTTACCAAATCAGTTTTCTTGGCAATCCTGCTTCTCTGCTTTTCCCGCTGGTCTGCTGCACGCTCCAGATTTTCCTTAACCTGGTGATATATGTGATGGGTTGCAGAAGCCCTCTCATCCACATTGTAAGGTGAAGAGAGGTTCGACAGTGCAGCATTGGGGAAGATTGGGTCCATTCCATATACAGCATAATATGGTGTATCCCCAATTGAGCTGTTATAGGCACTGTTGAGTGCGAACTGTGCTGTTGCTAAGTGAATATCCCAATCGACTGGATGCAGTCCATCCACAATACTCCTTAATATAGAGATAATCTGTTTATTGTGATTCTCTACTAATCCATTGCTGGCTGGATGGTAAATAGTAACAGTTCTGTGATCGAATCCACCCAACTCAGCTAGTTTCTTCATGACTGCATTACGGAATTCTGTGCCATTGTCGCTCAAAATAGTTTCTGGGGGTCCCCATTGACTGATGATGATGTCCCATATGGCACTTGCAACTTCCTTATAGCCTCTTTCCTCTTCAGAGGGGCAATGTTGGTATATTTTGTGAGATAGTCTACACAAATCAGGATGCATTTGTTGCCTCTTTCGGTCACAGGCAATGGTCCTATGAGATCAACTGCTATAGACTGGAACTTGCAACTTGGAATTGGTAAGCGTGCAAGGAAACACAATGGGTGTGCATTCCCCTTGATTTTTTGGCAAACAATACAAGAGGCTACATACTTCTTAACATCCTTATCCGTACCCAACCATGTGAATAAGCGCTTGGTATGGAAAAGGGTCCTTTAGATGTCACCATGATATGCAAGAGGGTTATAGTGCATCATGTGAAGTACCCTTTTTACCAATGTTCTTGGAATGACAATCACTTCTTCGTTCTTTCTTAGTGATGAATCTTTGGTTGGCTGTTTCTTGTGGAGTATATTATGATTAAGGAAGTAGTTTCCTACCTCCCTTCTTAGTCTACCATCAATCTTTGCTAGATCTTGTGCTCGTTACTCAAGAGATAAGTCTTTGTGGTGAGTTACCTCTCGTGATATTCACCACAGAGACATCACACTAATGTCTTTAAAGTTAAATAGATAACCTCTACTATCTTAAGCTATGAGTAGTGATACTCTATATCTTATTCTGTTTGTGCACTGTTCTTGTTATCTCTCTTTCTCTTAAGAAATGCTAGTTCACTGGGTTTCTTTCTTCACTGGGTGGGTTTACAATTATTTTTATCATCAATGGTGTCACGGAGGCGACTAGCCAGACCATCGTCTCTATAGCCGGTGGTATTAAGAGCCCTCAATCACCCATGCAACAACCACAAAAGCCCTGGTATGCCAGGGGAATTTTCCACGTCGGTGGCAGTGGAAGTTTCCCTGTGGGTGTTTGTGTGCGCCTGAGACGTGGTCACACCATCATATGGTCACTTTTGTAGATCCACGTGAACACCTTCTATATCGATTACGTGGCTACCCCCCCCCCCCCTTTTATTTTTAGTCTTGAATATAAGGAGCCTCCTGCGTGTGGCTAGTCAGACAGACCCGCTTGAAGTTGTACCCCTACTCTCTGTACCAAGTAGCTTCCTAAGAAATAATGAGACTCGTGGCTTGCGTGTAACTCGTCGGAGGCAAGAACGTGGAAAATCGTGGCCCGTCGCTAGCATGACTGTAAGCATTGGCGGGGGCGGTCAACTGGCGATGTGCTGAGGTGTTCTTGCTCAGCAGGGTTCGGACGCAGAGTGTCTGGGGGCTAGGAGAAGCATTGGTCATGGATACCGCTTCTTCACTGTGCTTGCTAGTCGAGTTCTTTGGTCTTTTCCATTTTCTTTTCAAACTTCTTTTTCCATTTCATTTATGGTCTCTTTGGCCTTGACTATATTGACTTTGAGATTGTTTGCTTCTTCAAGACTTCAGTTTTATTGTTTGGTAATCTATTTTAATTTTCTGTGACTCTCATGTAATTTTATGATTTTCGCAAGTTAGTTTTCAAATTCTTCTGCCTTAACATATTCTAACTTTAGTTTGAACGCGTCTACTTTCTTTTTCTAGGTTTTGCGCAGTCTCCCCTGGAGTAACGGCGTTTCTCTGAACGTTTTCTATGACTTCCTTCAGTTTCACATTTGCTTGTTTTTCTGATTTCAGTTCTGCCTTGAGTTCATTATAGTCCTTGGCCCATGCATTCGCGAGGGCTTCAAGACCGCCATTTCTTTTCTAGGTTTATTTCAGCGTCATTTCACTTTTTTTTTTAAATCTACTACGCAAACAAATGCAACGTCTCGCTTTTGGTCAGAAATCGCCTTTTTTCTCGAATCAGTTTTTCTGTTTTCTAATTTACACTTTATAGGTCGCTTCAGAAAGTTTTTTTTTCAGAATTAACAATAGTTTTTTATGAGATGCATGAGAAGCAGACTAGGTTCCTTCCATCATGGTTTTCATGTATTGACAACTGGTATGGAGTTGATGACTTGACCTCTGTTGCACTGTTAGATGCAATACGTGTATATGTATGTACACACACACAAACACACGAGTCCGACTGTCCGTATGCATGCGTGCGTGCGTGTGTGTGTTCTTACCAAGTTTCAATATTGGAGAGAGGGTTAAGGTCAAGGGATCCTGTCTGCTTATTCTAGATTCTCATATTACTTTTTAAAGTGATGCAAATTTCTAGCAAACGCAACGTTATTCGGTAGGTTGTTCCATTCTTCAATTCTTTATTTTGGAAAGCTGATTTTTTAATTAAACATACTTATCGCCTCCCTCTATTTTTACGTTTTATATGTGACCTCTCGTTCAAAATTATAAAATAATCATTGCCTAACTTCTACAAGTACAGCATAATTTCGCTCTTTTCCTCTAGAATATCAAGTCATAATTTCAATACCATAACTTCTTCGTCCATTTATATGAATGTCCTCTTCATGTTTGCCATCAGGGGTAACATCTTATGAAAGTACGTTAGCGTTTACGATTATTATAAGTTATTTTCCTTATCTACAGAGTTCAGTGCTGAGTCTTCTAACTTGTATCAGTACAGGGGTCAACTTTTACATTTCCTGAACCTGACTACATGACATTCATTGGACTTGAATTCCACTTTCCAGGTATAACTCCACATAAATAAGGTTTCGATGTCCTTTTGGAGGCACTGATAGGATTCTTCGTTTATTATCCTTCTTTGTGTTTTTGTGTTGTCTGCAAACATAATCAGATAGCTACCTGGGTTGATACTTGACCCTAAATCATTGAAGAAAATGATAAACATAATCGGTGCTAAGACTGAGCCTTGAGGTACCCCGCTACTTACCGATCTGTAAAATGTTTCCCTCTAATTACTTTGCTTATTTGTCGCTTGAGCAAAGTCTTTCGTCCACTCGAGAAGTTTTCCTTTAATTCCACCTTGATGTTCCAGTTTCCATAATTATCTGTTGTTGTAAACGTGGCCGTAGTGCAGTCAGCAGGCGTTGTGCTAAGATGCGATTCGTTGAGCAGGCTTTTGGAGGCAGAGTGTCAGTGGGACACGAGTGGCACGTAGTGTGGCGAAGGATGAGTCAGACGAGACTTGGAGTTAACAGGGTTTATTCCTCAGGGCAGCAAACGGTACAGGGTGAACAGGAGCTCAACAGAGTGTGGTCCCTTGTCTTCCTCGTCTTTCTTGTCTGAGGAGAGACGCACATACTGGGACTATATATATACGGGAGGTCGTCTTTGTACAACGATCTACGCCTCTGTGACCTTATAAGGAAGTAGGGTGGGGGGGGGGCTTGCGGGATTTTACAGACCCTTCATCAGAAATCTTGTTCGAATTGCTGCCCCTTTAACTCGCCTATGTGCACTACAGCCACTTTTACAATTGTGTAATCACCTTGGCAAAAGCCCTTTTGAAGTCTAAAGTCTCTCCCTTGTAGTATCTCAGGAAAGGATATTTGTTATACATAATCTCCCCTCCCTGAAACCAAACGGATTTTTTTTCTTATATCGTATGCTTTTTTTTCTTCTTTTTTTCTTTCTTTCTTTTTTCTTTAGGTTGTTTCCTAATTATCTTTAGTAGTAGTTTATATATTAAAATAGTCAACAAAACTCGTCGATAATTCAAGGAGATTTATTCTTATACAATGGAGCAATATTTACTAATTTACATGCTTTCGATAGTTTATCCTACTTCATTGAACTTTGGAATATTAATAATAATGGTGTAGAAAGTTGTTGAGCACATTCCTCTGTATATCTTTTCCTACTTTTTTTTCTCTCATTTCATTTACCATTATCTTTATTCTTGTTACATCCGCAAAGGTAGCTGTTCTATTCTTTGCCTCTTCCAGTACTTGGATCGACTGCTTACCACTTTATTTTCAATCTCCTTTTCTGCTTCGCGTACTTTGGCATCTCCGTCAACTTTTTCTTGTATATTCTTTGCTTTCATTAGGGGATTGCTTTCTATAATGGCTTCAACTTCTATCTTTCGCTTGAGTTAATTTATTTCCTTATCTGATTTCTTGGTGTTCTCTAAATGGATGACTTTCCACTATTTCCTTTAGATTTATGTTTTTCTTACTTTTTATTTTATTATTATTATTGTTATTATTATTATTATTATTATTATTATTATTATTATTATTTCTTTTCTTTTTTCTTTCTTTTTTTTTTTTTTTTTTGCTTAACATCCTATCATCGGGTTCTCAGCACTGCTTCTCCTACCTTTTTTTTCCTTTTGTGAAGTTAGTTACTAATTAACACAAACAAAAGATAGAGCTTTATTTATTGCGGTTGCCTCTATGCACACAAAGGCTTACTACCATGCAGGATTCGTGGTCGCTTCACTTGATACCTAAGTCATTCCACTATTTTTTCACTTTTCCTTAACGTTACTGCATTTTTTATGATCTATGGACATTGTGTTAATCATGTCTAGTAGTTTCAACCACCTATCGCCTGATTACCTTCGTATTTTAACGTGTAAGTGTGTGTGTGTGTGTGTGTGTGTGTGTGTGTGTGTGTGTGTGTGTGTGTGTGTGTGTGTGTGTGTGTGTGTGTGTGTGTGTGTGTGTGTGTGTGTGTGTGTGTGTGATTACCTATATTCATCATTTGTAACTGTTCAAGCTTGGTTTACATTGGTTCAAAATTCCACCAGTTTTACGTATATATATTTCACTAACAAAGTACATAAAAGGTGTGTCTTTACGAAATATATAAGTTATAGATCTTTTCTACTCGTTTTCTATGATCACAACATCTTTTAAGGGTGACTATCGCAAACCCCCGATTCGTCGCATATTGATTACTTGTCTTTTTCCTTTTTTTCCTATTAGTGGCAAGATCAGACAAAATTACATGTCCGATGTATTACGATAATTGTAATTTGACTTCCATTTGAACTTTATTTCTTCTACAACTGATATATTTGTCTTTTTCTATGAGGTATATATTTTCTCCTTTCCTCTGTCTCTTAAAATCTCTCTACCTTTTCTTTTCTTCCTATTCCAACGTCTAGCATTCCTTCCCATATATATATATCTCCCAAACTTATCTTACCGACATATACTTCTTTGAAATTAAAGACAAAACATAGCCATTATACTATCATGCTTAATTCTAACCTATACGAAAGTCAAGCGGAAGCTAAAAGTGATAATTATTTTTTTGTGTGTGTATGGTCTCCCTGTACTAGACTGTTATTATTCCAAGTCTAAGTG
>BOPN01000332.1:260757-278257 GCA_017312705.2 Penaeus japonicus
GGTAATGGAGAAAGGTTTGGATAAAATTATAATGATTATGCCCCATTTGCTATGTTATTATCATTGATGGTGTGATCTCATTGTCCTCATTAGAGGGATTTATATTAGTTTATATTATCATTATTATCAGTACCATCAATGTTTTTAGTATTATCATGATTTTACTTATTAGTATTATCATTGTTGTTAACATTATTATTACTAATAAATGTTCATTGTTATTATATTTGCTATTAGTATGCTCATCAATACCATGATTATTATCCTTTTTATCATCATCACCCTTATCATTATTTGAAAATATTATTATCATTATCAAAAATAATATGATTATTATAATGATAACATAGTAATGATAACAATGATAATAACGATAATGATAACAATGATAATGATGATGATCATGACAATCATAATTAGCAATGATAATATTAATAGTGATGATGATCATAGTAATATTAACAATAATAATGAGGATGATAATAATAATAATAATAAAAATAAAAATGTCAATATATATTGTTGCAAATGATATAAGTAATATGAAATACGACCACAGAATGAGATTTTGAGTATGCATAGGTGAGAATTGCTTCACAAGGCTAGATATGTAAGTAACATTATTTTTTTTCTATTAGAATGGGAAGTTAGCGAGCATTAACTTCAAAGCAGTGGTGGTGGATGGGTCATTCACAATAGTATCATTTAAAGGTAGAAACGATATTACACTTGACACGTTTTAGGGGATAATGATCACATAAACATTTTGATATCTAAGTAGCATGGATATAACAACTTATAATTCATATATCATCCTTAGGGCCGGGATATAAACTATAGGAAGCAATCATATTTGAGCGAATTTTGAGATTCAAATTTGGCGCGCATATACACTTTTAAAACATTATTTTACACTTCATTTTTCGTCATAATACTTAAATTTCTGTACTCCTTTATCACTTTCATAATATTTGGTAAGCATTATATACCAATAAGAACATATACAAGGATACAAAAAACACATCCGAACAGATCTGAAAGGTGGGAGGCCTAAGCTATCAACAAGACACAGGTCAGCGAGCGAGAGAGTGTGGAAGCTGCATGAATTTGGCACACTTTCCCGCCCCGAGCCTCACGTCAGCCACAGAGCCTATGCCTGGGCAACAACAATGAATTCTCTCCGGAAATGGTTCTATAGACCACGGGTAAGTGCCGGGATAAGGGCGTAAAGGGGGAGTGAGATACGGTGGCCGAGGTAGAGAAAGCCAGGCACAGAGGATGCAGTGTGGCCTTGAGTCATCATTTCCGTGTCCATTTTAACCTCTTTGTCAACAAGGCCTTTACGACTGCTTCCGAACCAGGCGTTTTGGGTTTTGTGAAGGGGGTCAGCAGGGGAGGTGGTGGTTAACCCCCTCCCTCCCCTACCCGGGCAAAGACAGGCGTGAGGCTGGGGTCCTCGAAATCTGTTGTTGTTGTTGTTGTTGTTGTTCCCTTGTGACGTTGTGTTATTTCCTCGAACATATGTGAGCTCGATTATGAACGGCCACAGGTCCTTCTGCTTGTGACCAGGTGGCTTTTGGGAAATAGCAGATGCAGCAGAAAGACGTTCTGTTACTTGGTGTCCTATGTGAGGAGGTGTGCAAGTTTTGTGCATGATTTTACTATGTTTATTTTGTGTTTGTTTGTTTGTTTGAAAGAGTGTGTGTGTGTGTTGTCTTGCAAATTTATATTTGTTCATTTGTGTTCATTTTGGGTCAGACCATGCACGTTATTGCAAAATATGCACATTTTTTTTCTGCGAGTTTTGTTGCAACAAAATTACAAAGATGAGAATGGTGTTAAGACTTACATGTTGACGAAGTTGTAATACTATATCTTCTCCTTGTTTTATGGCTTTCTTTTTTCTAAACTTGGCTTATGAGTCACTAAAAGGAACACTTCATTAAGTAGAACCATATCAATCGTCTTTTTTTTATTGGCAGTGCGCTTGGCATTTTTAATTCTGAATTAAAAACTATTTTACAACTGATAAGAGTGAATATTGTTTTAATTTAATTACACTGCTAAACACTTGATCAGGAATTTTAAGAAAAGATTAAATAACGTTTAAAATCAGGTATTTCTTTCAGTGCCAAGCAATCTTGCTTATTACAGGGGTTTAGAAATAAGGAAAATCCCATAAACTTCAAGCATGAATAAGGAAAAAAGTATGAAAGGAGGACATCCTATCAGTGATAAACTGAACAGAGAGGGAGAAGTAGAGAAAACAGAAAGTAATGTCAGAACTTGGAGAGACACAGACAAAGGCTTTCCAATTTTGTGATTATATATTTTAAGTGAGTGATTGTGATTGTTTTTTTTTTTTTGTTTGTTTGTTTGTTTTTGTGTGTGTTTGTGTGTGTTTTTTTTTTTTTTTTTTTTTTTTGTGTGTGTGTGTGTGTGTGTGTGAGAGAGAGAGAGAGAGAGAGAGAGAGAGAGAGAGAGAGAGAGAGAGAGTATATGTGTGTGTGTGTGTGTGTGTGTGTGTGTACATGTGAGTAAGAGAGTGAGGGTGGGGGAGACAGAAATCAGAGGATAATCAGAAGTGAAGAGAAATGCAACAGTTTTATGCAAAATGCCAAGAGGGAACTGAATGAGGCCAAGGGCAAATGCTGACTCAAGAAATTCAGAAATTATCAACTGGATTTAAGACTTCATATTACCTGTTGCTGAATCTCAATTATGTGTGCAAAGGTGAATTTGTTAAGGAAAGCAGTGTAATTTTTTTTTTTTTTTTTTTGATGAGCTGTGATATATATAACTATATTGCCTTTTGCTCTTGGAAAGAGAATCATTATTCCTTTAAAACTATTACCATATTAGTGAAAATTAAGGTTGATCCATGCCCATAACAGTTAGAAATTGAATAAAAGTTAAAAAGGACTGAGATCACTTTAATGGCATTATTAGAAGGTAAACATTATCTGAAAACAATGGCCAGTTCTGGAAGGCTGTACTTCTAGATTGACACGCATAGTGTTTGAATTCCTTTCGCATGGTTTAGTGTGCCCCGGGTAAGCTTACTTGAAACCCCAAACTACCAACCACCCATTGACGCCTGTAGTCCGGACCAGTATGCGGCCATGAAAACCATGTTGACATGCGACTGCAACAGGTTAAGATTTGTCAATCTCCGTTCTTGTAGAGTCTGTGGGGCATATACAGGAATGTAGCTTTGTTCTCATTGTTATTTTTTCATGTAGTTATTAGTTATCATTGTTGTTGTTATTATTATGATGATTATTTATATTATTGGTATTATCATCATTATTATTATTATTGCTGTTACTATAATTCCTTTTTTTTTTTTTCTTTCTTTCTTTCTTTCTTTCTTTCTTTTTTTCTTTTTCTTTTCTTTTCTTCATCATCATCATCTTTGTCTTCGCCATTTTGATTACCTTATTTCTCAGACCAGCTTTCTTTTTCTTCTCTTTCTTTTCTTCTTTTCTTTCTTTTGATAAACACTCCCCCTTAATTTTAGCATAGCTAGATTGCCTTAGCAACTGACCCATATTTGTTTTGCTCTGTTGAATCACAACCTTGTGTGTGCATAGATGGGGGGGGGGGGTCTGTTTGGTTTGTTTATTTGTCGGAGGGGGGTGAGCGAGGTGATTTTTTTTGTGTGTGTAAGCTTATGTATATGTATATGTATATGTATATGTATATGTATGTATATGAGAGAAAGATAGAACTTTAGGATTTTCATTTGGTTGCACATTATTGCTAAATAAATATACTGCTTCTCTTGATTCTGGTTGCTGAAGAGATAGAGACAGAAAAAGAATACTTTACAAACATGTTAGATGTTTATTCATTTTGCCAATCGTCAGTAGTAATAGTAACTTTACCGACTTTGGTTGGAGATGCAAGCGCCAAATGCCACGTACGTATCATGTGTCACCTGACCTATTGGCTGACCTTATGCTGCAAACAGAGGGATATCCTGAATATCGCTTGGCTAATTGCATTTGTGATGGTAAAACACGTATGATTTTCTAAATCTTTATGGCAAGTAAGAAGATGTATGACATGTTTCTCCCTTATTAATATTAATTTGTTATATATGGCGTTGACATTTTGCAAGGTGGTAGTCTGTGTGTTAACCATTTGCTCCTTAATGAATAGGGTTCAGTGGCATTTGCAACATAGCTTGGAATCTATATCAAGCAGCTGTCAATTACAGATATTTGTGCCTTTGGTAGTATGGTTGATTTTGTGATAATGATAATGATGATAGATAGATAGATAGGTGGGATAAATGATATTTTCTATATTTAAAAAAAAGAAAATATACATATATATACATATAATGATAGTGATATGGTAAGACTTTGTGAAATTAATTGTATTGATAAGTAGTTATGACAGTGTTTTTTTAAGGATTGTTTTATGAGGAGTTTTTGGACATTTAGGTTTGGCTTGCCTTCCTAAATGTACTTGATTTAAGAAAATGGTGAAAAATAGCTACATTTTTTTTTTTTCTTATTTGCGAATGTGTGTAGAAGTAATTGAAAATCAAGTCATTAAACACACTAGCACAGCTGAGTTTTTTTCAGCTAAAATGTCTAGGACGTTTCATCAGCAAAAAATGTAATTTTTAGATAATTTGTTATCCTTGGAAGTCAGGAATACAAATCAGATTGATTTTGTACAAAGGTGTCTAGCATCGCTTTGAAGCCAAATGTAATCTTAAATTTCAGAATGAACTAAAGAATTGTTAAGAATTTTAAGTATAGAATGACAAATTAGCATTAATCCTTGAAAGTCAAATCTATTACAGTGGGATAAAATGTGAATGTGTTAATGCTGTTCGTTGAAAGTATTTTTAAGGAGGTTTAAATGCAGATTGTTGAAGTTCTACTTTTTCTTATTTTAGAACCTGTTTCATATTTTTATCCTTCAACAGAAAGATGATCCGTCACTCATGGCCCAGTTTTATTATGCTGACGATGAGCTAAATATGATCGCGGCAGAACTGGATAGCTTCGACGGCAGAAAAGATCCGGAAAGATGCACTGCTCTAGTCAACCAGCTGCGGCAGTGTCAGGACAGGGTGAGGGGCCGATCTAGTCAAGTTTTTCTCGTTACCTGTTCATTATCACTCTCTCTCTATCTTCTCCTGCACCCTGTGTTGAAAATATTGATATTTTATTTGGACACTTGCTAGTAAGGAAGTAAAATGTTGCAGATCGCTACAGGATCGGTAAAGATAGATCGATTGAATATTCCAGGTCCTGAACATCTGTGTGGAGATGATGGGATGAGTGTCATTCCCAACGAGAGGGCGAGTCGTGACTTCCGCGTCAAATTCCCAGACGACGTCATGCAAGAGAACTCAGCGGGACAGCTCTGGTTCGGGGCTGAGGTAATGGTGGCGCCTCTCTCTTTCTTCTCTCCTTCCTTTTCTCTCCTTTCTCTACTCCTATTCTCCTTACCTCTTGATTTTCTTTCTTTCTTGAATCCATGTTGAAAGAGTATTGAGCTTTTCATTATTATCCTAATGTAGGGATGGTAGATATGGGAAGCATTTTCCTTTTCCTCTTTTTTTTCTTTTTTTTTATTACTTACTAGCTTATTTACTTACTTCTCAAAGATTTGCATGATTTGGGTTTATTCTCTTTTATCAAGATAGTAGAATGATGCTTACCTAATATGCTTAGGGAAATATGAACTGTATGTATTTTATGTCATCAAAGCAACAGGACCAAAACACACTACCTCTCCCACAGTGTCTGGCAGCAGGCAGCAGCATCATGAACAGAGAGGCTGAAAGCTCCCGCATGAGACCCCTGGCAAAGGCAGTTACCAAGACCATAGAAACCGTTAGAAATCTCCTTAGAGAACAGGTATGTTGTAGTTTTTCATTGCTCTGTCAGTTGTTCAAAAATGGGAAACTTTTGCAGGTGGATGATGTTTAACCCCCTCTGGGACGGGCATTTTTTGCAGGGTCAGATTACTTTCTCTTTGTATCTTTTTGCTCAAACTACAAATAGTTATTCATTCATTTGCATAACGCATCATACTAAATGCCAATTGGTATCACTTGTTGGTATATCATATATAGACTAGTATATCATACCACAAGTCTAGAAAATAATTAAAAACATGTCATCTTTAGATTCCCAGCCCAGGCCAAAAGAGTTTAAACATTGCTATGAGTGAAAGATTCTGAATATATAAGGCATAGTATGTAGTAATGCTATATGAGTATTTATGGCTAGAACTATGGAATGATTTGATAGCACTTGTGTGAATGGGGTTATTCAAATTCAAAATTGTGCTATGGTAGGAATCATAAGTAATGTTTAGCATTTAATGCAGGATTTGATTTTATTATTATCGTTATTTCTGCACAATCACAACCATGAACACTTTAACACCCTCAGGCAATATTGCTCAACATGAAATGTATTTGTATTAGGCTGAGGGTGAGATTAACATATTCATATTTTTTACATATAAACTTATCAGTATACACATGCATACACAAGTGACATACAAATGTCCCTAAGTTACTATGAATATCCAAGCCCTATTCAGATGTGAATTATAGATATCACTTTAATAGTTTGACTGGGCATCATTCGCAAGATCATTCTTCATGGTTAAGTCATAAGGATAATTATCATAGCTATTTTGAAATTGGTGAAAATAAGTCTATTCACAGTGCAGTACATAAAGTGTATATGATATATTTGTTATCCTACACTGGCTGCAGCAGCTCTGTGCCTCAGGCTGAAGCTCATTTTTTCTGGGCCAACTTTAAGGGTAAAATGCCGTGAAATACAAAATAGATGTCAACTTTGACTCATGTAGTTGAGAGACCAGGAGGGGGTTGCCCACATGCCATGCACTTCCCTGACAGTTTTTTCAGAAATATTTGAAAGTTGCATATGTATTTCACTCCTTTCTTTTTACTCTGCTAGTTTTTCATTTGTTTTAGTAAGGTATTTCCATATATTTTGATAAGTAATTAGGCCAAGCTCATGGATATGCTAATAGAATTCACAAATGTTAAGCTAGCATATGTTTAATGACCAATTGAGAGAGAGAGAGAAAGTGTGTGTGTTTATTGATATCTTGAAATAAATCTTATTCCACTGGCCTTGTTCTCAGTTCTTTTTCTTGCTTTTACAATCTTTGTTCTCGCCCTCAGTGCCTGAAGCCTATGCCCGAACATACCGAGAAGATCCGTGAATCCCTGAAGATCTTCGACCGGTTATTTGCGGAGTTTGAGCTAAGCTACGTGAGCGCCATGGTGCCTGTGAAGAGCGTGGAGGAACACGACGTGCAACAGAACGTGGTGGTGCTGTTCTCAGAGACGGTCCAGAGGTAGGGCTATTTGGTAGTTTTTTGAAGGCAGGCCTGTCTCCTTCTCCTTCACTCTCCCCTCCACATCTCATAGTAAGAAAGGGGGAAAGTTGTAAGTTGTGATCATGCACATAGGAGGTGGCCACAGTTTTCCAGCCCTGGCGCCAGATTAACTTAAATGCTCGGAGAGTGCCCTTGTAGATGACTATGATGCATCTAAATTCCACCAAAATACTTTTGGTCAACCTACAAGTTTGTTTTATTAAAGAAATCAGACTCATGGAGTGACTGAAACAGTTGAAGAGATAGAATTATGTAGTAGATAACTTGGTGGCCTTTCGTTAAATATAAGTGCCACTTTTTAATCTGAAATTATTCAAATTAAACCTATAATGCATAAATAAGAATATTTATTGCATTTTTGTCATTCTCATAAGTGAGAATCCTTTTGTGATATAGAAGACTATAACAGATATAAAAGACTATACCTCTTTGCTCCAGGGCACTGCGACTTGGCTTGGCCACTCAGGATCAGATCGATGACTACGATCCAGCTCTGATGTTCACCATCCCACGCCTGGCCATAGTGGCTGGCTTGGTCATGTTCTCTGATGGGCCCTCAACCTCGACAGGGAACCCAGGAATCTGTCGGAGCTTTTCCGACCCTTTAGGGTGAGTTGGCTTTGGCAAGTTCTTGTTTTTTATGGTTAGGGTTATTTGTGGTGAATTTTCTATTTCCATACAATTATGCACAAGTGTGTGTTCACAACACTGCTTTTTTTTTTTTTTTTTTTTTTTTTTCCCAATCTTTGTCTTTCTTTCTCTCCTAAGCTATTATTTTTCCCTTCAGACTCTCCTAACCAAGATCCGAGAGCTGCTGTGGACCATGAGTGCAGGGGAATTGGCTGCCCTAGAGAAGGCCCTGTGCTCCATTGATGAGCCTGATACTTCCCTGCCAGGTTCAAGAGTATTTCTTTTCCTAGCAGCGCTTACGGCCAGGCTGCCTTCACTTCGGAATTTGTTCAGAAGTTCTACGCTAATTATCCTCTGCAAATACCTCACCCCTGAACTCAGCTCATTTACCAGCCAGGCAAGAAGGATGTGGAGCGCTGCGAGAGGAAGAGAGAACGAACCTCCGGCAAGAGCAGTGATCGCGCCTCCAAGATGAGGCAGGAGAGACAGAGCGAGAAGTTCCTGGCTCGGCTGAACCCCACCGCTGAGAACGGCCAAGGGCGAGGCGGAGGTCCCGCCGCAGCCACCACCACAGGCATCACCATAACCCTGCACCACTCCTCCCCTGACAGTGACAGTGGGGAGGAGCACCAGACCCATCACCGCCGTCACACACGGACCTTGACCCACCATGCCCACAGCCACAGCCTCCCCCATATGACCAGCATCACCAGCCTCGCCCAGACCAGCATCACACACCCCACCAGCCATACCAGCTCACCGCTCAAGACACCAGCCAGTCACCCACATCAAAACCATCGCCTGCTCCTGTGGCACGGTCAGCCAGTATGAAAGCTCATATTATGAGGCGCAAGACCCACACCACCACCATGACACAAACTACGTTTACTTGCAGGCTCAAGCACTAAATGAAGGGGAGCCAAACATTGTGCAAGAGGAGGTCAAAGATGCCTCCACCATCTGTGATTCCCTCCCGGGACTGACCAGCCTGAGGGCACCTGGAGTGAGGGTGGTCATAGCTTTGGCACTCAGCCTTCCAGCCAAGAGAGAGAGGTCAAAGACACGGAAGAGCTGACAAATGCAACAGCAAATATGAGTGTCCAGGATATCTCAGAGAGCTCAAGAATAGATTGCACAATGTGTGGAATGTCTCAGTCTTGCTCATGTGATGTTCAAAATGTCAATAGCTCAGACAGACAGATAGATCTAGATGATATGAGAGGGGAATTACCCACTGTGTCAGAATGTGATGCTCAACAGTCAGTGCTGAACCAAAGCAATCCACCCTCTTCCACAAGCCACAAACTGGAAACAGAGACCGAGGAAGGTCTTCATGTCACAGAGTTGGCATCCGAAGACTGCGTGCCAGCCTCAGATAGTGTAGGTGTATTAACCCACCAAACAGATGCTCACGTTCCTGATACGAGTTCCTGTTCAGTCCCCGAAGACGCAGCCAGTCCCAAAAGTGGAGCTTGTTCCAGCGGCTCAACGTCTCCCCACCTGGGTGCTGAGGATGACGAAGAGGTCGCTCTGGCTCTGCAGGCAGCAGAGGTCGCAGCCACTTGAGTACAGGGCAAGGTAATGCTCTCATCTAACATTTATTCCCTTTTATTTGGATGTCCATCATACATTTGCAGTATATTTGAGTATATTTATACAAACATGTACTGACTTCCTTCGATTGCACCAACCTCTTTTATTACAGATTCTCAGATTCTCAGGATTTAATCCACCGGTTGTTTGTCTGCATTCATGCCATGGATCAGCTGCAAACAATACTGTGCCATCTAAGTGTGATCCTGTTCTTGATGAATCCAGAGCTCCACCCTCAAGAGGAGTACTGACCATCTGTTGCTGCAGACCAGGACCATGAGGACCTAATGGAAAATGTGGTCACGGTTGGAATGTTAGCTCCACCACCATTATCACCATTACCAGCCATTATCTACCTATTTTTCCTTGCTGGTGTAAATTTACCACCTGTGGTGTTAAGATTAAAAATGATGCCCACTCACTTCTACCTTTCCAGACTTGAGAACGGTTGGTGTGAGAGGCAGAATGGGCACGGAGTGCCAGGACTCACTTGAAGACTTTCCACCTTGGCCATTCCTTCAAGGCCTCGCTTCTGTCTCTCGAGCGACTTTCCTCGCCACTGTCTGGGACGGCCTACACGCCTCCAGATACCGACTCTCACCCATATCTTGGCTTCTCGCCCAGGCCCAATGCAGGTCCCAGCAGCTATCTTCAATCTGCACTCAGAGGACTGTACACCTGGAGTGTGCAGTCCGAGAGGCCTTCTAACATGGAACCAGTCAGATGATTGCCTGTTAGCTTCATTGCGTTGCGATTTTTCGTGATATATGAATTAAATGCAGATGTTGGTCGTAAAGAGTCCTTGTACGATAGTAGTGTCATATCAATATACATAGGCTACATCTTCCCAGCAGTGTGCTTAAATAATATTGTCGGGGCTGTATGAAGATGCATTGTAACGCTATGCGAGTATAATGGATGTATTATTGTCGGTACTTATTCAGATGAGGGACACCCACTTCATCAATGACTTGAAACATAGTCAAATTGATTGTAGCTTTACCTTTGCTTATACATAACTCATAGTCAGGCAAGTACGAGGAACCCTGCGTTAGCTCCTAGCTGATGGTCATTATTTTCTGTAAAACTGACTGGCTATACTTTTGTGAAATAGGAGGCCAACCAACCAGCTATTTTATATGCTGGTGTGATATTAGGTTGTAAGGTTTGCACGGTACATTTGATATTTTCAGGCAAACCATTCCTCCAGATTTGTTGCCATTATATGAGTCCGCTGATACTCTGTTTAATACAGCAGGAGCAGGTGACAAGAGAGTATATGGGACTTTTTAATATTTACTCTCTTTTAGACTTTTTCCTCCTGTTTCATCTTTCTTTTTTTATACAACTTATAGCTTCAAATTGTAAGACCATTCATTGTCTGTCTCCACCAGTCAGTCAGCTACCATTTTTTAGTGTCGCTAATGTAAACACACGTGATGTCGGGAATGCTGATTTCAGATCACATTCACACAAAAGTGACGAAGCCCATAAGAGATGAGGTCGATTTGTTCCTGTAATACCATACTAATAATTCAATACTCAATCTAATTAGACATCATCACTAGACATACTATATGGAAATATGAACTGGATATACCAACAAAGAACTGGCCACAAATGAAAATATGGATGGGTAAATAGATGTTAAGTCATTTCAACTGTTTAGAATACAGAATAGCTAAAGATTTCACCACTCCTGAGCAATCTATATAATCTATACTTTCCAAACCTGACTCATACCGGAATACCTTGCAGCCTGCCAGTGAGAAACATTGACGCGCTTTGAGCCCTGCAGAGCGGGAATGACAGGGAAGGCTGACGGGCCGAGGGCATAAAAGACTCTGGCTAAATTAACAGGGCCTCTGGCGTGGCATGGGCAGCCTTCACTATGGTACGAGGAGGCATCACTCAGAAAGGTAAGATAGAGAATGAAAGTGATATAATGCATTTTGATATATATAGCAATAAATATGCCATAGACAAGTTTAAAAGTGTTTGTCTTCCTGCTTTCGGCTTGCAGTCTCTTCACATAACGGCAGGAGTGTGTTTCTTTATCACATTCTCTCCACTGACACCCACCCCATTTCTCTCTCATATTGATCAACAGGACCCTCACTATCCTAATCATTTGTGCCAACAAACAGCAAGATCACTGACCACCACTTTGATAATGTGATCAGTGTAAGCTCCTTGGCTTCTACCTACTACTAACACTTATAGACCAGCCAAATAGAGGAACCATCATTAGGTGACCAAAGAACACCACTTTCCATCACCTGTAAAATTATTTTCTCTATACATGATTTTGTGGTCACGCCACTGACAACACTGTGCCATACCAAGGGGCTACATAGAGCCACATGGTGAAGAGAATATGGATGGTAGCCTTAATAGCTAAATGTTACCAGTAATACGATCTTAGCTTCCAAGATTTCTTTAATTTTTAAGACATTTTAGGAAAACCAATGGAATTAACTGGCAAGACCCATTGCTGAAACAGTATGCATGTTTAGATTGTGCATCCATTGATTTAGGCATGATATCGTTTTTCCTTTTTCAACAACTTTTCCACTAGTATTATGCTGATAATTTATTATATTGAAAAGCTTCCATGGTATGATGTGACAAAGCTTTACTATATGTATGATGCCTTTATATGTATAAGAATATAGACATATATATATAGAGAGAGAGAGATTCATATATAAAACATTTGCCTTCGACAAGGTAATTTAATGGCAGGAGTGGGCAAAAGGAGTGAGAGAATCATGAAACTATCGTTCAGATTTTAGAAAAGTAAACAAAAAATTAGGCTGGTGAATGAGAGTAATGACAGGTATTATATTGGCCAATGTGTGTTTGATGAGCTAGTAGACTCTCATAAATTTAAGTGACTGTAGCAAAAGATTTGAAAGTGTTGATAATTTAATTGGTATTATAATGGAAGGTAACAATTGCATAAGTATTTGGTTCTCAGCAGCATCCAAGCTGCCTGCAAGACCTATTACCATTTTCCCGTCTTCTTTTCCCAAAGTTCAAAAAGAGAATCTTCTATAGTTCTTGGTCTATTGCTGTTTTGGTTACACTTCATTTTATGCTAGTCATGAGTTACCTATTCCTGTCTAGCCTTCACTGTTCTTCAGGCACATTGCATCACTGGCTGTATTTTTCCTTCATCAAGAATACTCTTCATAAAGTTACACAACAGATAGATAAACTTAACAAATTTGCATACACACATACATGCACTCACAAATGTATAAATGCACAAAGATATACACACGCACACAGAAAGACAAATGTGCATGCACACACCCACACACACGTAGCACATCTTGATATAATGTGACACTGTTCAGAGTGGTTTATTTCACTTATGTGATATGTATTTTGAAGTTTTTAAAGAAGAAATAGTTTTACTTAATTTTTGTCTCTGTAAATTGAAAATATTCAGATGCTTTCTAAATACCTGGATTATAATGTTTGCTTTTTCTTAAAAATGTTTCATGTTCCATGATATGAGTGTGTAAGAGAGTGAGAGAGAGAATAATCTGTTTCATTATGTTAAATAGTTCTGGAAAGAAAGTGACTAGATCACCAGTTTTTGGCAGTAAGAATCAGTCTGTTACGAAAAATAGATATTATGACGGTATGCAAGAATTAAATATTGTCATACTTTGTTTAACTAGGCTTTGTAACGAGAATATTTGTTAAGGCAAGGTGTTTAAACAAAGTGTCGGCTCATGCTTTGTTTAACCAACCTCATATTGTGATATATACTTAGTATGACCAGGTCATTTCCTAGTAATGGCATATACATATTATGATTATTATTGTTAAGCATTAGTTTATACTGTATGAAGGTCACATCATAGCACACTTGTGATTTCTGATAATGCAACGCCTGCTATGGATGCGTACTTATCATGAATGTGACGTTCAGGTACGAGTCCTTGTGAAGGCGTCGCTAGATAACATTTCATGTGACTGGAATGACTATGGTGACCAAGTGATCTGAAACTTTGATTTGAAATAACTAGTCTGTGGGTTGAATTATGGCTATCGCTATGTTCAACTGGTTGAGAAATCTCTGTGGGTCCATTCATGGTAGAGTTAGTGGTTGGTTCCATTGGAAATCATTTTGAAGGTTCTGATAGTAGATCATTCCCTTTTTCTTTTCTTTTTCTCTTTTTTTTTTTTTTTTTTTTTTTTTTTTTTTTTTTTTTTGTCTCCATTTTTCTTTTTTTCCTCTCTTCTACTGAAGACAAAGAATACTAAATGCATAGAGCTCTAGAAAAATGATTGATACTGATGTGGCTTTGCTAACAAGTATAGGCTTGTATGTACCATGACCTTATCATGATTTTGTATCAGCTTGTACCTAAAATGACAACATTACTATTAGATTTTGATTGACATCATTACTTAGTCAAACCCAGGTGGCCATCCACAGAATTTATGAATAGTTAATGTCTAGATCATGTTAGAATCTTACTATATTAAGAGTGTAATTAGTTCATCTATGCTGGATCTGGAAAAATAACCAAAGGAAAGATTAGGTAGCTCGTATGTGGTTGACCTATTCTGATTTCTTGTAAGTTAGCTCAGAAAATAGATTTTTATTAAATTTAGTGTTTGAGAATTTTGTCACAAGTGCTACTACTTGAATTGTTTTACTGTTCAGTTATCAGCTTCTTAGTTAAAAGGATTATTGAGGAAACGCCTGAGAAACCAAAGTTGTCTCCTACTGTGAGTCGAGGCTCAGCATGGTGACAGTTCTAGGTTTTGTTCCATTTTTTACTTTTTCATGTTCATTTCTTTTCTCTCTTTTTTTTTTTTTTTTTTTTCATTCTGTCCATGCCTTGTGTGTTACATTTTTCCCATCGTCTTCAAAATATACAGGCCTGTCAGGAATAGCAAGAAAAAAATATATATTGTCACTGTCATGCCGGGATTGCTAGTGCTCTGACGGAGCGAAAATGTAACATGCGCGTTATTCGAAATGTCCTCTGTTCTTCTGTTGATTGGTTGATGCTTTGACTTTCCATAAAGAGATTTCATTTTACCATTGATAAGGTCTGTATGTATTGTCCTTCCTTCTCTTTTGTTTAAAAGTCACTGTTAGGAAGGTCATTATTTTCTCAATTATATGTTTTTGAATTGATATTGAAAAACTTTCCTTTTTTTTTCTGACTTTCTTTAAGATACACAACCTTGTTCAAGCTGACGTGTGAGTGGGAGTGGCCTTCATTTGTTTATATGTGGATATGTATAAAGCAAAAGTGATTTATGAAACTCAGAAGGGGCATAATTTTAATTTGTTTTCATAAGGAATACATACCAAGAGGGGAAAAAAAAAACATTTGATACTCTTGCTTAACATGATAACTAATGTGATAGATACTATAGTAAGTAAATAGAATCTTTATTGATGTTACACAGGTGAAACTCCCAACACAGTCTTGAATTAATTATCTCTCTTAAAATTTTGAAAAAAGTGAGGATATCAGATTCCTAATTAATTGTACTGAGACATTTTAATTTTCAAATGTTTTTTATTATTTCTTATCCTGTTGAGTGTACTATTTGCAAATGGATCAGCTGGAGCTGCAGCTGTCTGGCTGTAGGTGGAAATATCCAGGTGACTCGGTTCATGTGTGATTTTTGGCTTTCCTTATGTTTTGACTGGTGAAGGCAAAGGTCTTCCATATCTGCAATCTCGTTAAAAGTAAAAGTGAAAAGTGAGTAGACTTTGTTGTGTGTGCAGTGTTGCCTACCTATGACATGTAGCCCTGACTATGGTCCTTGATTTTCTTCACTTGTAACAGCCCTTTCAGGAAGTTTCAGAGTGACAAGCAGGGTAGTTGTGATAGACAGATTCAGCAGGATAACTGACACAAAATATTTGATAAAGCATGTTTCGTCATTGTCTGGTCCTGAATGACAGGGCTGTTGTAACTTTGCTGCTATTGTTACCTTGATTGTGCAAAAAAAAAAGATTTTAAAAATCTAATTAGAAAAAAAATATATACCAAAAAATGTAACTTGCTTACCTACAAAAAATTAACAGACTTTTAGACAGAAAAGAAGAATTTTCTCCAGCTAGTTCTTACAAAAGGGGCTTTTTTAGATATTATCAGGATCAGTTGAACACAATTCGATTTCATTGTTCATTGTCTTATCTCAATTGGTCTAACAAGGCAGTTCCTGTGAGATGAGTGTCCTCTTTGCATTTTATATCAAAAAGGTTATTCTATAAAGCTTATGTAGAATTTGGGTATCAAGATTGGATTAAAATATTTTCAGATGTTTCCTTGACAGTAGAGTAGAACATTGGAACACCAGCAGAGTTCTCTCATGACTACCGTAAAAGAGTTAGATTTCCAGCGTTATTGTTAGAAAATGAGGTTGAATTTTTGAGGGTCCAGCAGAGGAGGAGGAGGTGACTGTACAATCCACTTTGAAGTTCACCGTGGCATTGGCATCGGCACCACAACAGGGTTGACGTCGGTGTGGATCACAAATCTTGAATCTTGAGCTGTGTTAAGTCGTAGTTGATTCCTTGTACCAAAGATAAACTTGAGGTTTTTGTTTCCTGTATATATTGACATCATTTGGAAATGCATCTCGTTAGGCAAGATAAATCTCATTGTAGCTATGCTTTATTTTCTCTTTTTTTCACTTTTATAATATACCTTACCCTTTATAGTGTTGATCCTGCTGTTAAATGATTGATAACATTTTTTTATGTCATCTCTTGTGTTTTCTTTTAGTTAGGTATTTTTTTTTTATATGTTTTTGTATTTTTTCTTCAATTTCTGATTTCCTTATTTTTTTTTCGTAGTTCCTTTCTATTGATATATCTCTTCTCTTCGAGTTTCCTTTGATAGTTATTAGTCTTTACTTCTTTTTTTTCTTTTCTTATTCTTTTTACATTCTACTTTCTTCACTTAATACTTTTTTCTTACTCTTACTTTTTACATTTTTTATTTTTGTTTTTTTTCTGAATTTCGTTCGTCTTTATTTAGTCAATCTCGATCCTCTTTCCTGTCTGTGTGTGAGTTTATTCATTTGCTTGTGCATGAGTACTTGTGATAGTGTATGGGTGTGTGCATGTGTGTGTTTAGGTCACTGTGGTGCATTCTATGAAATATGTTGATAAATATCTCCATTTTATTACCTTGTTGGTTTGCTGCAATAGCTTTAGTTTTTTTGTTTTTATTTTTAATATTTTAATACATGTAGCGCTGAAGAGCCACTTTATTAAATCAAGATAGTATCCTCACTGATTCAAAAGTCTGATCTACTTTGTTCTATTTTTTTTTTTTTTTTTTTTTTTTCCCCCCCCCACAATTAAATAATTTTCTTCTGCGAGCTTTCTCTCCATTTTCAAAAACTCAAGTCACCATCACCCGTTGCCAAGTTGCACCAGGGACATAGGCTTTACTGTTACCGTACCTCATTACAAGTAGGGACGGAAAACGACCAGGGTTTGCAGATGCAGAAGAGGTTGTTCTGTTAATGATCTACCAAGGGCTTCTTGCACGCAATAGAGATACTTATTGATTTTTTTTTTCCTCGAGTACCATAGCAGATTTGTGTTTACTGAGGAAGCCCCCCATACATCTATGGACATTGCTCTTTGTATAGATTGTGATATGAGAAAGTAACCCCCAGCTTTTTGTTTGTTGAATATATTAGAATTAGATGTTACTGAATGTAACTGTGTTAGGTGCAGTTGTCATTTTAGAATAATGACAAATAAACTTGTATTTGTTGATGATGATAGTCCTTTATTTTTTTATTTTCATTATTGTAACATTATTTTTGTCAATATGATACATTTGATATCAATTTGTAG
>BOPN01000332.1:285757-303257 GCA_017312705.2 Penaeus japonicus
AAACTCGAAGAGAAGAGATATATCAATAGAAAGGAACTACTAAAAAAAATAAGGAAATCAGAAATTGAAGAAAAAATACAAAAACATATAAAAAAAAAATACCTAACTAAAAGAAAACACAAGAGATGACATAAAAAAATGTTATCAATCATTTAACAGCAGGATCAACACTATAAAGGGTAAGGTATATTATAAAAGTGAAAAAAAGAGAAAATAAAGCATAGCTACAATGAGATTTATCTTGCCTAACGAGATGCATTTCCAAATGATGTCAATATATACAGGAAACAAAAACCTCAAGTTTATCTTTGGTACAAGGAATCAACTACGACTTAACACAGCTCAAGATTCAAGATTTGTGATCCACACCGACGTCAACCCTGTTGTGGTGCCGATGCCAATGCCACGGTGAACTTCAAAGTGGATTGTACAGTCACCTCCTCCTCTGTTGACCCTCAAAATTCAACCTCATTTTCTAACAATAACGCTGGAAATCTAACTCTTTTACGGTAGTCATGAGAGAACTCTGCTGGTGTTCCAATGTTCTACTCTACTGTCAAGGAAACATCTGAAAATATTTTAATCCAATCTTGATACCCAAATTCTACATAAGCTTTATAGAATAACCTTTTTGATATAAAATGCAAAGAGGACACTCATCTCACAGGAACTGCCTTGTTAGACCAATTGAGATAAGACAATGAACAATGAAATCGAATTGTGTTCAACTGATCCTGATAATATCTAAAAAAGCCCCTTTTGTAAGAACTAGCTGGAGAAAATTCTTCTTTTCTGTCTAAAAGTCTGTTAATTTTTTGTAGGTAAGCAAGTTACATTTTTTGGTATATATTTTTTTTCTAATTAGATTTTTAAAATCTTTTTTTTTTGCACAATCAAGGTAACAATAGCAGCAAAGTTACAACAGCCCTGTCATTCAGACCCAGACAATGACGAAACATGCTTTATCAAATATTTTGTGTCAGTTATCCTGCTGAATCTGTCTATCACAACTACCCTGCTTGTCACTCTGAAACTTCCTGAAAGGGCTGTTACAAGTGAAGAAAATCAAGGACCATAGTCAGGGCTACATGTCATAGGTAGGCAACACTGCACACACAACAAAGTCTACTCACTTTTCACTTTTACTTTTAACGAGATTGCAGATATGGAAGACCTTTGCCTTCTCTGATCAAAACATAAGGAAAGCCAAAAATCACACATGAACCGAGTCACCTGGATATTCACACCTACAGCCAGACAGCTGCAGCTCCAACTGATCAGTTGCAAATAGTACACTCAACAGGATAAGAAATAATAAAAAACATTTGAAAATTAAAATGTCTCAGTACAATTAATTAGGAATCTGATATCCTCACTTTTTTCAAAATTTTAAGAGAGATACTCAATTCAAGACTGTGTTGGGAGTTTCACCTGTGTAACATCAATAAAGATTCTATTTACTTACTATAGTATCTATCACATTAGTTATCATGTTAAGCAAGAGTATCAAATAAAAGCTCTCTTGGTATGTATTCCTTATGAAAACAAATTAAAATTATGCCTTAAAACTGAGTTTCATAAATCACTTTTGCTTTATACATATCCACATATAAACAAATGAAGACACACTCACACTCACACGTCAGCTTGAACAAGGTTGTGTATCTTAAAGAAAGTCAGAAAAGGAAAGTTTTTCAATATCAATTCAAAAACATATAATTGAGAAAATAATGACCTTCCTAACAGTGACTTTTAAACAAAAGAGAAGGAAGGACAATACATACAGACCTTATCAATGGTAAAATGAAATCTCTTTATGGAAAGTCAAAGCATCAGCAATCAACAGAAGAACAGAGGACATTTCGAATAACGCGCATGTTACATTTTCGTCCACAGAGCACTAGCAATCCCGGCATGACAGTGACAATATATATTTTTTTCTTGCTATTCCTGACAGGCCTGCATATTTTTGAAGACGATGGGAAAAATGTAACACACAAGGCATGGACAGAATGAAAAAAAAAAAAAAAAAAAGAGAGAAAAGAAATGAACATGAAAAAGTAAAAAATGGAACAAAAACCTAAACTGTCACCATGCTGATTTCTCGACTCACAGTAGGAGACAACTTTGGTTTCTCATATGTTTCCTCAATAATCCTTTTAACTAAGAAGCTGATAACTGAACAGTAAAACAATTCAAGTAGTAGCACTTGTGACAAAATTCTCAAACACTAAATTTAATAAAAATCTATTTTCTGAGCTAACTTACAAGAAATCAGAATAGGTCAACCACATACGAGCTACCTAATCTTTCCTTTGGTTATTTTTCCAGATCCAGCATAGATGAACTAATTACACTCTTAATATAGTAAGATTCTAACATGATCTAGACATTAACTATTCATAAATTCTGTGGATGGCCACCTGGGTTTGACTAAGTAATGATGTCAATCAAAATCTAATAGTAATGTTGTCATTTTAGGTACAAGCTGATACAAAATCATGATAAGGTCATGGTACATACAAGCCTATACTTGTTAGCAAAGCCACATCAAACATCAATCATTTTTCTCGACTCCTATGCATTTAGTATTCTTTGTCTTCAGTAGAAGAGAGGAAAAAAAGAAAAATGGAGACAAAAAAAAAAAAAAAAAAAAAAAAAAAAAAAAAAAAAAAAAAAAAAAGAGAAAAAGAAAAGAAAAAGGGAATGATCTACTATCAGAACCTTCAAAATGATTTCCAGCTGGAACCAGCCACTAACTCTACCATGAATGGACCCACAGATTTTCAACCAGTTGAACATAGCGATAGCCATAATTCAACCCACAGACTAGTTATTTCAAATCAAAGTTTCAGATCACTTGGTCACCATAGTCATTCCAGTCACATGAAATGTTATCTAGCAATTTGGAGGCGCCTTCACAAGGACTCGTACCTGAACGTCACATTCATGATAAGTACGCATCCATAGCAGGCGCGCATTATCTAGAAATCACAAGTGTGCTATGATGTGACCTTCTTGTACAAGTATAAACTAATGCTTAACAATAATAATCATAATATGTATATGCCATTACTAGGAAATGACCTGGTCATACTAAGTATATATCACAATATGAGGTTGGTTAAACAAAGCATGAGCCGACACTTTGTTTAAACACCTTGCCTTAACAAATGATACTGCTTACAAAGCCTAGTTAAACAAAGTATGACAATATTTAATTCTTGCATACCGTGTAATATCTAATTCTCGTAACAGACTGATTCTTACTGCCAAAAACTGGTGATCTAGTCACTTTCTCTTTCTTTCCAGAACTGTTGCTTTTATAATGAAACAGATTATTCTCTCTCTCACTCTCTTACACACTCATATCATGGAACATGAAGCATTTTTAGAAAAAGCAAACATTATAATCCAGGTATTTAGAAAGCATCTGAATATTTTCAATTTACAGAGACAAAAATTAAGTAAAACTATTTCTTCTTTAAAAACTTCAAAATACATATCACATAAGTGAAATAAACCACTCTGAACAGTGTCACATTATATCAAGATGTGCTACGTGTGTGTGGGTGTGTGCATGCACATTTGTCTTTCTGTGTGCGTGTGTATATCTTTGTGCATTTATACATTTGTGAGTGCATGTATGTGTGTATGCACTTGTTAAGTTTATCTATCTGTTGTGTAACTTTATGAAGGAAAACATTCTTGATGAAGAGAAGGAAAAATACAGCCAGTGATGCAATGTGCCTGAAGAACAGTGAAGGCTAGACAGGAATAGGTAACTCATGACTAGCATAAAATGAAGTGTAACCAAAACAGCAATAGACCAAGAACTATAGGGTTCCTCTTTGAACACAGGGAAAGAGGAGGCGGAAAATGGTAATAGGTCTTGCAGAGAGTGATCTGGTGACAGCTTGGATGCTGCTGAGAACCAAATACTTATGCAATTGTTAACTCATTATAATACCAATTAAATTATCAACACTTTCAAATCTTTTGCTACAGTCACTTAAATTTATGAGAGTCTACTAGCTCATCAAACACACATTGGCCAATATAATACCTGTCATTATATATAATTCTACCAGCTAATTTTTTTTTGTTTTACTTTTCTCCACAATCTGAACATTGAATGGTTGGCAGATTCTCTCACTCATACACATAAAACACACTCATACTTGGTAAATTCTTGCCAAATAAAGAAGACAGATGATGGGGGAAGTAATTTTATATATATATAGATATCTCTCTCTCTCTCTCTATATATATATATATCTATATACAAAACATACTCATACATACAAAGGCATCATATACATACATAAAGTAAAAGAAACTTTAACTCTAAAACCATGCCATGGAGGCTTTTAATATTGACATAATAAGTGTCAACACTGTCTAGTGAAAAGTTGTTAGCTGAAAAAAAAAGAAAAGAAAAGGAAAAACGAAATATCATGCCTAAGTATTAATGGATACACAGTATCCAACACTCTAAACATGCCTGCTATTTCCAACAATAGATTCATTATGTGCCAGTTAAGGTATAATAGCAAGACACCCATGGTTTCCTAAAATATGTAAAGATTAAGGCATCAACTTGAGGCTAAGATGCTGGCAATGGATATTACTGATAACGTTTCAACTAAACTAACGGGCTACCATCCATATTCTCTTCACCAAGCTGCAACCAGCATTCCATAACCAACATAAAAGTTTATGGTATGAGATGGCACAGGTATTGTCAGTGGCGTGACTCCTGAGAATCATCTGTCAGTGAGAGAGAAGACGGGCACATACAGGTGATGGAAGAGTGGTGTTGTTGCGCTGGTCACTAATGGTAATGCAGTTCCCTCTAGTGGCTGGTCTATGAAATTTATGTTAGTAGTAGGTGAGGAAAACCAACAGCAAGGAGACTTGCAGGAATATACTGATCACATTATCAAAACAGTGGTGGGAGTCAGTGATCTTGCTGATACTGATGGCACAAATGGTGCGGATGGCAGTGAGGGTCCTGTTGATCAGCTGCATGAGGGGGTCAGGATGCAGGGGTGGGTGTCTCAGTGGAGAATGTGACGTAGTAAAGGAAGCAAACGTTGCACACTCTCACTGCTTTCCAGATTCCATAGTGTGGAAGAGGAACTGCATGCTGGCTGCATTGTGCACAAAACACCTGTAGAGGGAAGACAAACACTTTTTAAAAACTTGGTTTATGGCATATTTGTGTGATCTATATATCCAAAATGCTGCATGACATATCACTTTCATGTATGAAAGCCTACTCTATACCCAATCTTTCCACAATTTCGGCAGTGATGCCTCCTGCGTACCATAGTGAAGGCTGCCCCGTGATGCCATGCACCTTGGGGCCTGTTGGTCGGGAACCCAGGCAGGTGGCTCTTGTACCCTCGGCCGTCGACGCCCACTGTCATTCCCACGCCTCGTAGGGCTGCTTAAGGGTGCCCCGTCAATGTTCTCTCTCACTGTGGCAGGCTGCAAGGTATTGCATGGTATGAGTCAGGTTTTGGAAAGTATAGATTATATATGGTGCTCAGGAGTGGTGAAATGTGTAGCTATTCTGTGTTCTAAACAGTTTTTAATTGAAATGACTTAACATCTACTTTTGGAGAAGTCTGTATATTTCACCCATCCATATTTTTCATTTTTTCAGCCGATTCTTGCCCCCAAGTGATAATAATATCCAAAGTTCCATATTTCACATAATTATATCTAGTGATGATATGTCTAATGGATATCATCAGAGCAGCTGCAAGGTATGAAGTATAGAATAGTGACCACAAGGAATATAAAATCAAACCTCTATCTCTTATCGGAAGCACAATCACTTTGTGTGTGAATGTTGATCTCTGAGAGATCAACATTCCCGACATCATGCATTCAAGCAAGCAATCCAGTAGGTGATACAATAAAGGGATAAACCCTCTGCCCACAAACACTAAAAATGGTAGCTGACTTAATTGTGGAATAGACAATGAATGATCTATCTTACAATTTGAAGCTATATAG
The DNA here is from genome assembly GCA_017312705.2 of Penaeus japonicus. Classification (NCBI taxonomy): domain Eukaryota; kingdom Metazoa; phylum Arthropoda; class Malacostraca; order Decapoda; family Penaeidae; genus Penaeus; species Penaeus japonicus. The sequence continues at coordinate 291,785 of BOPN01000332.1, forward strand.
GATTGTACACTGTTCAGAAAGAAAAAAAGAAGAGATGAAACAGAGGGAGGAAAAGTCAGATAAAGAGTAAAATGTGTATAAAAGAATCCCATATACTCTCTTTGCTCTTACCTGCTCCTGCTGTGACCTTGGAAAAGGCTCAGGTATCAACCCAAAGGACTCTGTATAATGCACTTGTGGAGAAGAAAGCAAATCCACATTTGGAGGAATGGTTGCCTGCAAGAAGGAAATATCCGTTAAATATATAGATACAAACATACAACCTATTAAAAAATATCACACCAGCATGCATAAAATAGCGCAAGTTGGTTGGCCTCCTATTCTAGAAATTTCTTAATAACTTTCAGTCAGTTAGAAGAAAATAATGACAAAACACCAGCTACAAGACTGTGCTGAGGACTTACACTCAAATGCCACTTGTTGGAACTATGAGGTTATACTTATAAATGTCTCACAAGCAAAAGATAAATTAAAAGCTACAATCAATTTGTTGGCAGATGACTAAGTCATTGATGAAGTGGAAGATTTATCAGTTGAGCCGAAATCCATCTGAATATCTCCAAGTACAAACAATAATACATCCATTATTTTCCTTCAAAAACATGAACTTACAAATGCACACATCTCCATGCAACCAAAACAATATTCGCACACATAAGCATCCATGTGCACTGCTGAGAGGAACGATATAACCCTATATGCTCAACAGTAAAATCTACATTTGTGACACTACCCTATCTTGTCTAAAGACTCTTTTCACATGACATCTTAACATCTGGTTGCATTTAATTCATATATCATTTTGAAAAATCATAACATAATGAAACTAACAGTGATGAAGATATCATTGGCCTGCACATAACAAAAGTTCAAAATTGTTAGAGGCCTCTCTAGGACCTGCTCCGGGAGAAAAGAGACCAGAGGGTGTGTTACCTGAGTCACCTCTGAGAACTGCAGGAGTGCGTGGTCATTGAAGATAGCTGCTGGGACCTGTACGGACGGAGGGCACACAGGAGGCGAGGAGGCCAAGATGCTCGACGAGTGGGAGTCGGTGATATCTGCTGAGGAGACGTGTGGAGGCTGAATTACCGTCCCGCTGGAGGACAGTGGCGGGGAGGGAGTCGTGGGGGACACGGGGGCGAAGGACATGGACGGAGGAATGGCCAAGGGTGATGATGGAGGGAGGTGGGGGAGAGTCTTCCAATGGCTGGGTGTCTGGAGGCTCCCCAGTGGAGTCATCACAACGCTCAGGGCTGCCGATGACCACAAGGGCATCTTCTGCACTCTCTACACTTAACCGTTCAGAGTCTGAAGGGTAGAGGGAGGGTATGAGGTGGGCATCATTTAATCTTCTTTTCCCAGATTTGGTAAAATTTCCCCTCCAGCAAGGAAAAATAATTAAAATAATAAATATAGTAATAGTGATAATGATGATCACAATAATAACAAATAAGAACTGTTTTCATTCAACAAGTGACCCACCATTGCCCCCATTGGAGTCCTCTGTGCTGTGGTCCTGGTCCTGCCCGCCAACAGACCACTCAGGCTGGTCCCCGTGCTCACTCTTGGGGGGCTCCTCAAGGGGGCTCTGGTTCATCAGGAACACACACTTTGTGATCTTGCGCAAGTCGCTGGCGTAATTTGTTTGCAGCTGATCCGCAACGCCAGAGATGCAGACAAACAACCGGTGGATTAAATCCTGAGAATCTGAGAATCTGTAATAAAAGAGGTTGGTGCAATCGAAGGAAGTCAGTACATGTTTGTATAAATATACTCAAATATACTGCAAATGTATGATGGACATCAGAGCTCAAAAGGGAATAAATGTTAGATGAGAGCATTACCTTGCCCTCGCCCTCCAAGTGGCTGCGACCTCTGCTGCCTGCAGAGCCAGAGCCGACCCTTCGTCATCCTCAGCACCAGAGTTGTAGGGAGACGTTGAGCCGCTGGAACAAGCTCCACTTTTGGGACTGGCTGCGTCTTCGGGGACTGAACAGGAACTCGTGATTAGGGAACGTGAGCATCTATTTGGTCGTGCTCTACACCTACACTATCTGAGGCTGGCACGCAGTCTTCGGATGCCAACTCTGTGACATGAAGACCTTCCTCGGCCCTGTTTCCAGTTTGTGGCTTGTGGAAGAGGGTGGATTGCTTTGGTTCAGCACTGACTGTTGAGCATCACATTCTGACACAGTGGGTAATTCTCTCTCATATCATCTAGATCTATCTGTCTGTCTGAGCTATTGACATTTTGCTATCACATGAGCAAGCCTCGGATTACCATCATCTCGACCAAAACTTTTTCCCACCGAATTCCATAAAGCCATCCTGCCGAAAAATGACAAATCCAGTTAAACCTACTCCATCACATTCCTGACAGACAGATAGACAGACAGACAGACAGAAGCCGTTACCGCATTCCTAGCAATCAGTACCTTATTATTTTTTCTCTCATGATAACCAAAGCTTCAAAATTCCATGTGATCAAAAACTAGACACGTTTACTGAGGACTTCATGCAGGTTCAGGGAGAGCGAACAATAACAGGAAGTTTACGGTTGTTTATGTTATCTGCTGGAGTGAGTCTTCAGTCCGGATATTGATAAAGGAAGGAGAGAGTGGGATAAGAATACTCGGGAAGTGAGCTTAATGTACCGTGAAGTGGAGGGAATTAATCTTATTTCGATGGTTATATAAATTGTTTTCAGGTTTATTGTTGAGTGGTTCTCTTCTCGTCCCTCTTCGCAATATGTTGCACTGCACATATTTTTTCTTTCTCTTTCATTCTATCTCTTCTCTCTCTCCACAATATTCTGTATTGCACACATTCTTTCTCTCTCTCTCTCTCTCTCTCTCTCTCTCTCTCTCTCTCTCTCTCTCTCTCTCTCTCTCTCTCTCTCTCTCTCTCTCTCTCTCTCTCTCTCTCTCTCTCTCTCTCTCTCTCTCTCTCTCTCTCTCTCTCTCTCTCTCCCTCCACACTATACTGTACTGCACACATTTCCTCTCCCTCTCTCGGTCTACAATATGCTATGCTGCACTACCAGTTAGTCATTAGGCACTGATTTAGTCTACAGGATGTGTTTGATCACGACCATCCGCTGTGACATGTAATATATCTTAGAGTGAGCTGCTGAAAATGGTTACTCACATGGTGTTACAGCGCTAACCCACCCACACGTCGAATGTTGTAATACACACACACACATACACACCACACCACACACACACACACACGTACTCACACCACACCACACACACGCACGCACACGCACTCACACTCAGACACACACACACACACACACACACACACACGTACACGCACACGCATATACATATATATAAATATAGAAGGGAAAGGCAGAGAAAATAGTTAAGTAAGATGAATAAGATAAAAAGAAACAAACGAGATAGATATATAGAGAGAGAGGGAAAGAGAGAGAGAGAGAGCTAGCGAATAAGAGAGTGAGAGAGCGAACGAGCGAGCGAGAGAGAAAGAAAAGCGAGAGAGAGAAGAAAAAAATAGAGATCTAAACGAGAAAGAGAAGCTAACGAGAGAAAGAGAGAGCGCCCGAGAGACAGAGGTTAAGAGCGAGAGCGAGCAAGAGAGAAAGAGAGGGGGGAGGGGGCGAGAGAGAGATAAAGAGAACGCCCGAAATACAGAGGTTAAGGGCGTGAGCGAGCAAGAGAGAGGGAGAGAGAGAGAGAGAGAGAAGAGACAGAGAGAGAGAGGTTAAGAGCGAACAAGAGAGAGAGAGGTTTAGAGCGAGAGCGAGCAAGAGAGCGAGAGAGAGCGCCCGAGAGATAGACAGAGGCTAAGAGCGAGAGCGAGCGAGAGCGAGAGAACGCCATCAACGAGCGAAAGAGACACCGGATGCTGTAATACAGGGACGTCTGGAGAGGGAAGTGCGATTGTAATCAACGGCGACACCTCCGCCAGGAATGCGGGACCGTGCTATCTATTTCTTTGTTTGCGATGCCGATGCGAAATGAAGCGCCGATGCCGAACATTTCAGCGGAATCGACGATGGAATATGGGTGTTGGGTGTGCGAGGTTGCGTCCGTCGGGTTGTGGGTGTGTGCTTCTGTAGAACGGAGGCTGGGGTAGGGGGGGGGGGTAGGGGTGTTTTCTTTGGGTTTGAGAGGATGTGGACGTATATAGGTGGATGTATCTATCTATCTAGCTGTTAGTCTGTCTATATCTATCTATATCTATGTTGATTTATCTATCTATATGTCTATTTCTCTATCTATATATCTACTTAACTATCTATGTTTTTATCTATCAATATATCTATTCATCTATCTATATATCTATTTATCTATCTATATGTCTATTTATCTATCTATATGTCTAGTTATCTATCTATACATTTACCTATCTATCTTTCTATATGTTTATTCATTTATCTATATGCATACTACATATCCATATATACTTCTATATATCTACACACAGGAGAGAAAGCTAGACCTAGACAGACAGACTTCGAACTTCAGAGAGAAGTAGACAGAGACAAATAGACGGTCAGACATCAGACATAGAGAAGGAGGGGAGGAAGGGAAGGGAAGGGGGAAGGGAGGGGAGGGGAGGAGGACTTTGCAAACAGTGGAAGAGGAGGAGGAAGAGAGACAAACCGAAAGAAACAGAGAGAAACATATAGAGCAAGAGACACGCAGACAGATACAACGAAAGAAAAAAAAACTAAAAACAGAGAAAAAACAATATAAAAAGAATATAGAAGAGAAGATAAAAGAGGAAAAAATATATATATATATAATGCATCAGAAAGTGGAAAAGGGTGGGGGAACATCAGTCGGTCTTCCGGCCACCTGCACATACCTGGAGTGAGGTGTAGGGTGTCGAGGGAGGGCGGGGGCGGAGGGGGAAAGGGGGGTAGGGGGGTCAAGGGAGGGTGTTATCCTTTCTTCTCCGTGCAGCTGGGGGGTGTCAGCGAGCTGCGCCTGCACACATTTGTTCCCATCCTTCATTGTTAATTGGAAGTGTGAAGGTAGCCGCGGTGTGATGGGGGTCTGGCTATCTTTCTGTTGCTCTGTCTTTCTCTCGCTTTCTCTCTCTCGCTTTCTCTCTCTCTCTCTCTGTCTCTGTCTCTCTCTCTCTCTCTCTGTGTCTCTGTCTCTCTCTCTCTTTCCTTCTTCCTCTCTCTCTTTCTCCGTCATGGAATATAATTAAATCAATAGTAGTGCCTAACAACAAACACCACACTGAAAATCGTACGTACAAATTCTACACAAAGCACAGAGCATTTTAACTTATTTTCAAAAATAGGAAAAATAACTTATGAACAAACTAATGCGTCTATATTACAACAAAATATAGATCAGGATATATAGCCTACATTTAATATTTTCAGACCACAAATAGTTGATGTGGAGACTATTATCCTAGTAATAAAACAGCTTCGCGAAACAAATGCTGTAGGAGCAGACGGTATTGCTTTGCGCTTTATTAAGTATAGTCTACCAGCAACCGCACATTATCTGGCGGTCATAATCAACACTTGCCTGGTCACTGGTGTTTTTCCGTCGCTTTGGAAACATGGAATAGTAACACCAATTTTCAAATCGGGAGATATAGACGACGTGAATAATTACCGCCCTATTACAATACTCCCTGTACTATCTAAAGTTCTTGAGAAAATTGTAGCAAATCAACTAACGAGTTTCCTGGAGGCCAATAACCTATTATCTAAAACACAACATGGCTTTAGAAATAGGTTATCCACTGAAACAGCGTTATTATAGATAACTGATAAAATTTATGATAACATAGACAAAAATCAGGTAAATTTACTCACATTATATGATCTTTTCAAAGCTTTTGACAGTGTAAATCACAAAACTCTGCTTAACAAACTAAGATCTCATAGAATTGATTCTTTTTGGTTTAGCAGCTATTTAAATACTAGAACTCAATCTGTAAAAAATAATGAAAGCATATCATCGAGACAACCAATATATTTTGGTGTTCCACAAGGATCTATTTTAGGCCCAATCCTATTTACAATTTTCATAAATGACTTATCAACCATTGCTCATGACTGCCTGCTAGTGCAGTACGCCGATGATTCACAGTTTCTTCATAGCGATTCAGTAAATAACTTAAATACATTAATAAGAAATACTCAAAGCACTCTTACACAAGCTAAAATATATTTTGGAAGTAATGGTTTAAAATTAAATCCACATAAAACTCAATGCATATTCATAGGTAGTCGACAGAACATTGCCAAAATCCCCATCGACACAACCATAGAATTTGAAGGCCACCCTATCAAGCCAAACATTTCAGTGAAAGATTTAGGAGTACACTTGGACAGATACATGGCATTTGGAATACACGTTGATAACATACACAGGAAAGTAATGGGCACATTAATATTTCTAAATCACATAAAAAATCAAATCACTACGGATACTAGAATCATGGTCGTGCAAACACTAGCTCTTAGCATAATAAATTACTGTTCAAATGTTTGGGGTTCAACCAACAAAATCCAAATGCAAAAAGTACAAAAATTACAAAACTTTGCTGCAAGAGTTGCACTGGGTAATGTTAGTAAATTCGATCACATTACCCCACATATACAAAAATTAAAATAGTTAAAAGTTCATCCTAAGTGCAGTTATGATACCTGTCTCTTTGCCTACAAATTGATATATGGACTCTATCCACCATGGTTATTCCCCCTGCAAACTGTAGGGAATACAGTTGGCATCCAAACACGCCACGTAAATTCCCTATTTGTAAAAAGATCAAATAAAAAAACAGGGGCAAGACAGATGCAAATTCGTGGACCGAAAATGTGGAACTTGTTACCAGATAACATTAAAAACATTAACAACTTTTGTAATTTCAAAACAAAATTGAAAGAACACCTCTTTACTCTTCAAGTGTACATATATATGTATTTATGTAAGAATAACCATTGTAACTTATGGAATAAAGTGTTTGAATTTGAATTTGAGTCTGTCCAGCTAACAACCTCTCTTTCTACCCCCCTCTCTCTCTCTCTCTCTCTCTCTCTCTCTCTTTCTCTCTCTCTCAGTCTCTCTCCCTCTTTCTTTCTCTCTCTCTCAGTCTCCCCACCCTCTCTCTCTCTCTCTCAGTCTCTCCCCCTCCCTCCCTCTCAGTCTCTCTCTCTTTCACTCTCTCTCTCCCTCCCCCTCCCCCCCTCCCTCCCTCTCTCTCAGTCTCTCTCTCTCTCTCTCTCTCATAAAAAAAACACCCTCCATTTTCCTTTCATCGGAAAGACCTTCCACAAAGCTCTACCGAGTCTCCCCTTCACCACGCTGTTGCAGTTGTTGCAGAGGTGGATTCCGTAGGACCGTAGCAACGCCCTTTTCATGTCCTATGGCTTCCCGGCAGCTCTCCCAAAGTTGGCTCATGGCTGTCCTTGTCATGAACACTGCTTTCAATTTGGTGTGTGTGTGTGTGTGTGTTTGTTATGTGTTTCTTGGTTGTATGTGTGTGTGTGTGCTTATTTGTGTGTGTGTGTTTGTTGAATTTGTGTTTATGTGTGTATGCGTGTGTTTTTTTGTTGATGTTTGTTTGTTTGTGTATATGTTTGTTTGGTGTGTGTGTGTGTGTGTGTGGTGTTTGCGTGCGTGTGTGTGTGTGTATATGTACTTGTGATATTGTCCTAAAATTGGGGCTGTTATACGGATCCAAACAATGCATATGAATAGCAGAAACTCGAAAAATGGAGACAAACCAGTATTTTTTTATTATGTACAAAGTAAATAATTTACAACCCAATTAAAACACATCCCTAAATAACCAAACAACTAAATAAACAAATAAAGTAAAAACAAATACACCCCAAAAAATAATAAACAAAACTCGGACCTAGACATAACCAACGGAAACAAACAAACAAACAAAAAGCAAAACGCTAATACCCATACCCAAATTTCCCTCAAGTCCCTGAACAAGGACAGAAACAAACAAACACACACACAAACACAGGTGTAGGAAACCGCACTTAAGAAGATATTAATATATGGAGAGTAACCGTCACACATTCCATCGTGACGCAATTACACCTGTCTTTTCCGGGTTATGTTATGGTAGCCGGTAGGATTGGATACTGAATAATTATAGGTTTGATTTGTTTTTGTAGGTTCACGAACTCTTGTTTAAAGTGTATAAGAAATGGTTGGGTATCTCTTCTTGGTGGTATTGGTTTTGTTTTATGATCATAACGTTTTTTTTTAATCAGGTTTATATAAATGGTATTGAATTGCATTATTTAACCTTCTATAAATGCCTTTGGAAGGAAGTATGATTTAACCTTAATCCTTTTTTTTTCTTTTCTTTTATCCCGTAAATCCACATCCAAAACTAAACACAAACGAAAGATAAAAGAGAAAAACAAAAATAAAACCAAGTCATAGAGAAAGAGAAAAGAAAAACGAAAAAGAAAGGGAAGAAACTCGATTACAAACACAAACACACACATTCGCTAAAATCAAGTCAAAGAGAAAGAGAAAATAAAACGAAATAAGGGAAGAAACTCGATTACAAACACAAACACACACACACACACACACACACACACACACACACACACACACACACACACACACACACACACACACACACACACGCACGCACGCACTTTCGCGCCAAAATCGATCCTTATGGTACCCGAAGGCCGGCTCGACGTTAAATACAGTTTATCATTTCCGAAGGAGTCGTAATTGGCGCCTCTGTCGTCAATATTAGAGGTTAGAGGCCACGGAATTAGAAGGTGATTAAAGCTAGCTCCCCTGGGACGCATGAGGTAGAAGAAGGAGGAGGAGGAGGAGGAGGTGGAGGAGGAGGAGGAGGAGGAGGAGGAGGAGGGGGAGGGGGAAGGGGAAGGGGAAGAGGAGAAGGAGGAAAAGGAGGAGAAGGAGGAGGAGGAGGATAAAAAGGAGGAGGAGAAGGAGGAGGAGGAGGAGGAGAAGGAGGAGGAGGAGGAGGAGGAGGAGGAGGAGGGGGAGGAGAAAGAGGAGGAGGGGGAGGAGGAGAAAGAGGAGGAGGTGGAGGAAGAGGAAGAGGAGGAGGAGAAGGAGGAGAAGGAGGAGGAGAAGGAGGAGGAGGAGGAGGAGGAGGAGGAGGAGGAGAAGGGAAAAGGAGGAGGAGGAGGAGGAGGAGAAGGGGAAAAGGAGGAGGAGGAGGAGGAGGAGGAGGAGGAGAAGAAGAAGAAGAAGAAGAAGAAGAAGAAGAAGAAGAAGAAGAAGGAGAAGAATAAGAAGAAGAAGAAGAAGGAGACGAAGAAGCAGAATAATAATAATAATAAGAAGCAGAAGCAGTAGTAGTAGAATAAGAAGAAGAACAAGAACAAGAAGAAGGAAGAGGAGGAGGAGGAGGAGGAGCAAGTAGCCAGGGTAGAACCTCGTGCTTATTAAGGGCTGTTGTTATTTTCATCCCGCTCGTCTACCTTTGCGCTTGTCGACGTTCTTCTGTCTTGTGTTGTTTCGGTTCGGGGGTCGGGGTGCGTTTCGGAGTTTCGTGGATGTTTGTGTTTATTTGAGTGTGTGTGTGTTAGTGTTTGTGTGTGTGTGTGTGTTTGTAGATGATCGTTTGTGTGTGTGTGTGTTTGTGGGTGATCGTTTGTGTGTGTGTGTGTTTGTGGGTGATCGTTTGTGTGTGTGTGTGTTTGTGGGTGATCGTTTGTGTGTGTGTGTTTGTAGGTGATCGTTTGTGTGTGTGTGTGTTTGTGGGTGATCGTTTGTGTGTGTGTGTTTGTAGGTGATCGTTTGTGTGTGTGTGTGATCGTTTGTGTGTGTGTGTGTTTGTCCGTTTGTGATCGTGTGTGTGTGTGTTTGTGTTTATTTGTGTCTGTTCGTTTGTAATCGTTTGTATGTGAGAGAGATGGATAGATAGATAGATAGATAGATAGAGAGAGAGAGAGAGAGAGAGAGACAGAGACAGACAGACAGAGAAAGAGAGAAAGAAAGAAGAGAATGAAAGAGAGCGCATCAAGGGATAATCATTCACAATCGGAAGTCTCAAATTATGAATGGTTCTGATGTTGATTACTTTAGTGATATTCACTTTTATTATTGCAATCACCATTATTGTTGCTCTTATTACATCTCGTAATTTTTGCAAGAAAATGAAACTAATAAGAAGAGATGAAGCAATTTGCATTTTGTTTACCTCCCCCCACCTCCCCCTTCCCCCCCCCCCCTCAAAAAAAAGTAATCAAAACAACGTAAATTGCATAGTTGCTCTAACATGTTGCATATCATTGAGTTAATTGAATCTGATGTTTTTTTTATGTTGATGTTCTCATTGCTCAATATTGGTTGCATAACTGTACTGGGCAAGGCTAAATAAATGTCACATTCTTTCACTTAACTGTATCTAGTTCTATTAATCCGGTGACCGGATGCTTCGTAATTCCTCTAGTTAATTTTGTAAGTGCAATACCCTTTCAATCTTGAAGATACTAATGCATGTATTTCATCTTGACGAGTTTTTTTCTGAATAGATTGAAAATGCGTAATATCTCGTTGAATTATTGTGCCTTTGTTGCTATGTGGACATCTTAGTTATGTTGTGAATATTATAGTATAGCTGGAAGGGAATTATAAATCTAAGGAGAATGAGAGAATAATTATTTTTTTAAATATCACGATGGCTTTTTTTTAAAGTGTTTTTTAAGTGTTGTCAGATACAGGGGCGACTTACTTGATATTTTGCAATGGTTTAAATCAAATTGATATATTATAATAATCTAAATACGATGGACTTTATCCTCGTGTAATTATTACAAACTATACTCACCCAAAAAAACAACAAAAAACAAAATGTGTTTTTAGATATAACAAGCGCATCCTTTTTAATATTTCCCGCCACGCCCACACACGCGCAGCTACGTTAAAGCGTATCCACTTTTCAAGGCATCGACACGCCAGATCGTATTAATTTTTCCACATCGGGACGTTTAGAGCGTATCCCCTTTTCTCGAGGTTTTGATATTTGAGCGTATCCACTTTTATCCGCGCCATCCTGCTACAACGTATCCACTTCCACCTTTCGTAACAAACTAGAACGTACCCACATATCTCTCCACCGACCAAATACATCGCATCCACATTTCTCCACACACGACGAGCTAGAACGTATCCACTTTCCTCCACTACGTCAACCAACCAACCAAAACAAAACAAATACCCAGCCTCCCCTTGCACCGACTAGCTAGAACGTATCCAGATATCCCCGGTCTCAAAACAGGTTGGAACGTGTCCTAACCTCTTCCCGGCGCGCTGACAGTAGGCCTGGTAATTAGCCGTGGGTCGTGACCTCACTTTTGACCTACTTCCGCTCCTTTAATCCGTCTCTCTTTGACGTGCGACTATTTTGGGAAGTTTTTCTCCCAAAACCGGATGGCATTTTGACGTTTCGCCTTTGAGATGAGATGGGATGGGCGGATGCGGCGGGTTGGGGAATAGAAGAGATC
>BOPN01000332.1:305757-320757 GCA_017312705.2 Penaeus japonicus
GGGGGAATGTCTTACCTGAATTCCCCCTCCTTCAACAGGTCTTGGATTTGGTGTTAAGTTTTCAATAATTTTCCACACATATATAATGAAGTATCTCTCTCTCCGCCTTTGTAGTGAGTACAGTCTTAGTTTTTTTAGTCTTTCCCAATAGTTTAGACCCATCATATTATCTAACTTCCGTGTAAAGATTCTTTGGACTTGTTCTATCAACATTATATCTTTTATAAGATTTGGGCTCCATACTTGGCACTGGTATTCTAATCTTGTGGTCACTAATGTTTTCCATAGTGGTAAAAGGTGTTCTGGGTCTCGTGTGTTAAAAGTCCTCATTACTCATCCACTCATAACTTTTCCTTTGTTGACAATCTGCTCTATATGGTGACTGAAACTCATGTCATTACTCATATAGAGTCCTAGATCTTTTACTACTTTTTTTCTCCTCAATCTTCACATCTTCGACAAAATATGATCTTGCCCTTGAATTTCCAATTGGACTATATCTTATGATTTCAAAAATATCTGCATTGAATTTCATATTATTGTTATATGCCCACTTACAGATGGTATGTAGATCCTCGTTAAGTTTGTTTTCATTATCTTCTACTTATTCTTGTATCATCTGCAAATGATGTTACTCTTGAGTGTTTCACACCATTATCAATGTCACCAATCATAATAAGGAATAACAAGGGCCCAAGAACGGACCCTTGTGGCACCCCACTCATAATAATCGTTTCATTTGAGTAAAGCCCATTAATTTGTACTTTTTGTTTACGATTTATTAGGAAGTTGTAAATCCATCTTCCAACTTTCCCGCCGATTCCAAGGTCTTTAATCTTATGTAGCAGAATGCCGTGATCTACTTTGTCAAAAGCTTTTGCAAAGTCTAGATATATTACATCAACTTCTCTATTTTCAGTTAGGTCCCTTAGTATGTGTTCGAAGTGTGTCAGGATCTGTGATAAACAAGATCTACCACTTCTGAATCCATGTTGCCCGGGGTTTATCTTGTTTTCTTTTTCTAAAAACTGAAAAAAAAATTTCCTCACTACCCTTTCAAATATTTTTATTATATGAGATGTTAGTGCTACTGGTCTATAATTTTTGGCCTGACCTTTGTTTCCACCTTTATATATTGGAATTATAGTACCCTCTTTCAGTAAGCTGGGGATAATCCCCATGTCCAAAAATTTCCTCCACAAAGTTAACAGTGGCTTTGCTATGGTTTCTTTGCAGTTTTTTTAAAAAGATTGCTGGGATTTCATCTGGCCCAGCTGCTGAGTTTGTTATTGTTCACTTACTGCTTCAAGAATATCTTTTTCATCGAATATGAAGTCAGTGAGACATTCATCTTCATTACTAATAATACTAAAATGTTTCTGTGGGTCTGATATTAATTTTTCTATTCTTGGGACACTATAGACTTCTTCATATTGCAATTTGAGTAATTCAGCCATTTCCTTTGAATCAGTTACCAATGCACCATTATTCTCAAGAGGCCCAATTTCTGTTCTCCTCTTTAACCTGTTGTTTGCATAAGAGAAAAAAATATTTTGCATTCTGTTTTATAGCTTCCACAGCTCTTTTTTCTTCGGCTGCTTTTTGGTTACTTATAGACAGTTTTAATTTATCTTCTAAAAGCCTTATCTCTGCTTTGATCCTTTCTCTCTTGATCTGATCTGTTGTTTTTTTCAATTTGTTAACTTTATTTTTCTTGTTTCTTAACATGATCCTTCGATCTCTTGGTATAATGTTCTTGTTTCTGTTGTTTTTTTTGGGGACAAACATTCTACAGACATCTTTAAATGCATTTTCCAATCTATTTGATTATGGCTAAAGTTTAAAGATCTGAGACTCTTTTCTTAGCTTCATTTCTATCTGTTTTTACTACTTTTCTGATTATTTAACTTATTCATTGTGATTTCAATTATTTTGTGGTCCGATTGGGCTGTATAAGTTGATGATATGTTGTGTACATCTTTCCCTATACTAATGAAAACAAGGTCCAGTATATTTCTTCCCCTTGTTGGAATATTTATGATTTGGTTAAGGTAAAAATTTCTTCAAAATCTAAAAGCATTCTCGCTTGTTGTTTTTCATATTTAGTGGCATTTGCTCCTATCTTTATTTTCTTTGTTTCCCAATCGCTAAAGGGGAAATTAAAATCGCCAAGTATAATAATAGCTTCAATTTCCCTTGTATTGACAATGTAATTACTAATAATGCCTAGTGATTCATTGAAAGATGTTTCTGTTGTTCCAGGAGGTCTATAAAATAATGTGTAAACTTTTTTGTATCTTTTTTGCCAATACCCCTAGTATTTCTACTGTATTATTAGAGTATTCTATTACAGTATCCATTCTAGTTGCTAATTCTTTCCTGATATAAAGAGCTACTCCTCCTCTGCTTCTCTTATTTCTATCTTTCCTTATTAACTCATAGTTATCAATTTTAATTTCTTCATTTTTTATGTCTTCATTCAGATGAGTTTCTGTAAGAGCTATCATTGAATAATTGTTGATCTTTGCCATGTCCTCTAGGTATGTAGGTTTTGTCTGGTTACTTTTTGGATATAATCCCTGTATATTTAGCAACATGAGAGTCTCAAATAAATTATTTCTTTGCCTGTCTACATTACCTACTGTTGTTAGATAATTGATGTCGTTTCCCCCTACTTTGGGGGAGCTGGACCTTCCCCCGGTGTAGCGGTGGGCGTTTCATATATATATATATATATATATATATATATATATATATATATATGTATATATATATATATATATATATATATATATATATATTCTCTCTCTCTCTCTTTCTCTCTCTCTCTCCCCGTGACCTTCGCTTCTATCTTAGCCTCTGTCTAGAAAGAGATTCAGAGCGAGGTAGTATGCTACATGACTCGTTTACATTGGTTTTGCGGGTGGTCATTACTGGGATTTGTGTCCTATTTTCTCCCTCTCTCTCTCTCGCTCTCTGTCTGTCTGTCTCTCTCTCTCTCTCTCTCGCTCTCTCTCTGTCTGTGTCTCTCTCTCTCTCTCTCTCTCTCTCTCTCTGTCTGTCTCTCTCTCTCTCTCTCTCTCTCTCTCTCTCTCTCAATCTCATTCTCACATGTTTAGATAGAAGAGGAACACAAGATGAATATCGACAAAGAAACAGACAGCAAAGAAGAGATAAAGATGCAAGTAAACAGAGGAACCGAGAGAAACAGAAGAAGAAGAAGAAAAAGAAGAAACAGAACGAAAAGGATAGGATAGTTTTAAGTAATGTTGATCTAATATGGAACTAAAGAAATATATAAAATAATTATTAATTTTATCACTCGTATGACGCCACTCTATAGATAAAATGCAATTAATAACTTAATAAGGAAGTCATATCAATCACCTAGCAATACATAACGAAGAATCCCTATTTCGAAATAAAAAAACAACAACACAAAAATAGAAAAAAAAAACAACACAATAAACAAAACCTGCTTATCAATCACCTAGCAATATATAAGAAAGAATCCTTATTTCGAAATTAAAAAACAAAAAATAGAAAAAACAACAACACAATAAACAAAACCTGCTTGTCAAAAAAAGGTGAGATCTCATTGGTCTAAAAAATCCAGGTGTTTTTTTTCCAAGATGTCACGTCAGTATTCCAACGCCCTAGCTTCGTTTAGAATGGGTGATATGAAGTCTATATCTATGTGGATTCCTAATAGATATTCATATATAGATATCGCGATATGTTATGATATGGAAATGAGGAGAAAGATAGAGAAATGAGTACTAATTAAAAAAAAGAAAGAAAGAGAAAAAAGAAAGGTGACAAGATCTCACTCCCATACACACACGCACACACACACACGCGTACACACACGCACACACACACACATACATACACACACACCCACGTCCCACACCCACACACACACAATCACCCCCCCCACACACACACACACAACCCCCTCCCCACACACACCCAATCCCACACAACCCCCCCCCCCCACACCCAATCCCACCCGGCGTCCATCACAGGCCAAATTAAGCCCTCGCTCTCATGACCTGTGAAGCTGAAGGTTCTCATATCCTCTCACAATACAAGCTCGTGAATGACCCCTCCACACGCCTCCGACTGTCCCTCTTGTCTGCGGCCTCACGACAAAGAACTACCTGGATGTGGTCATTTAGGAGATTTTCCGCCTTCCCTCTCTCCCTCTCCCCTTTCTGTCTTTCTCTTTCTCTCTTTCTTTCTTTCTTTCTCTCAGTCTGTGTGTCTGTGTCACGCCTCCTCTCTCTTTCTTTCTTTGCTCGTTTGTTCGTTTTCTTCTCTTTTTTGTATCTTTCTCTCTCTCTCTCTTTCTCTAAGTCTGTGTGTCTGTGTCTCTCTTTTTTCTGTCACTTCTCTTTCTTTCTTTGCTCGTTTGTTCGTTTTCTTCTCTTTTTTTGTATCTTTCTCTCTCTCTCTTTCTTTCTTTCTCTAAGTCTGTGTGTCTGTGTCTCTCTTTTTTTCTGTCACTCCTCTTTCTTTCTCTTTCTTTGATCGTTTGTTTTTCTTCTCTTTTTTGTCTCTTTTTGTCTCTCTCTCATTCTCTCTTTCTCTCAGTCTGTGTCTCTTTTTTCTGTCATTCCTTCTCTCTTTCTTTGCTCGTTTGTTCGTTCTCTTTTTGTCTCTTTTTGTCTCTCTCTCTTTCTCTTTCTCTCTCTTTCATTTCCTTTACCTTCTCTTCAGTATCCATTGTGTTCTTGTTATATTCATACGTTTCCTTCTACCTCCTCTGTTTTGAACCCCTTCTTCCCTCTATCCCTTCTGCGGAGGTCCTACCCCCCCCCCCCCGGGGCAGCTAATCCTCTCACCTGCTCAGACTCCCCGTTCCTGTTGTCTGTTATGGATCAGAAGGAGACTGTTTGGGTAATGGTTACCTTGTATTACTCAACTTGGGAATTGTAGTCTACTGAAGTATACTCACTTATATCATCATCGTAAAAAACTATGGGAAGTGATATATAAATACATATATATCTTAATACCACTAGCTATAGAGACGATCGTCTGACAGTCGCCTCCGTGACATGCCCCCACCCCCCACCCCCACCTTGGGGATGAAGTGTCCCGATTCATCTCGGCCAAACAGATCATCGGCTCTGTGGTGTCTAGGAGGTCTCAAGCATCAGCAAAATCGAGGACGAACATGACATACTACCCACCAGGCTACGGCCAACAACAACATATATATGATGAATGAGGAAAGTGAAGATAACCAACTAATATCACGTATACTGTGAAATCCCACCCGGTCGGGGAGTTCACTGTCCCCATCAAGCCTCTGCATCAGACACTTGATCCTTAGAGAGCTGTCACTGCTCTTTAATTAGCTCATCTGTCCTCTTACTTAATAAATGTAGCGTGTTGGGTAGCGCTGGGGTTGGATGTGGGCGACATCAAGGAATTCTGCAAAATGGTCTTGATGTGGTTGATGTCGACAACGTCCACTCCCAGAATATCATCAGGGAAGTTAATAGCTTTGGGCGATCTCAATACAATGTCATTTACTCGAAGGGTGCAAGATGCAGGGATAGATAATGATCAGTTCGTTTACTATGTGAGAAAAGAATTTGTTTCCTCATGTTCGTGTAAAGGTGTTAGTAATCGTGGAAAAAATTATCTCCAAATTAGGCATCAGATGGAAAATGGTTGATAATTGTTTCGAACTGTGAACTGGCACTGAAATTTGTTAATCTTCACAGCATATCTGCTGATAACATGGAGGATACAATTGTTCTCTGGGCTTAAGTACCTTAACTTCCTTGCCTGACATATATACTCTCTAAGTGACTTCTTGCAGCCTTCGAGTTGCCCATCCTTAAACTCTATAACAGTGTGAGTGTTACCTACAGGGACAGCAAAGTGTGCAGGTGTTGTGTGGGTAAAGAATTTGTCTCCTACCGGAATAGGAGTGGGATAAGGAGTGAAGATGTTCCATCGTTCAGGTTTAGGGATATAAACCAAGATTGTAAAAAGAATAACAGAATTGCAATTGTAAAGGTTCTTCATCTCCATCATGGAAAATGATAATCCGTCATTGGTTACCATGTAAGGCATTTGTTCTTTGGAGTTATGCTTGGGTCCTCATTCACGAGTGACCTGTGTACTTTTCCATTTTCTGCTTCATTTATCACATCCAACAGCAAATCAATCTCACGTTCTACACTTGAGACCTGATCCGACAGTAATCCAAGAAATTGGCTCATTGCAAACAGTTCTTCAATGTGGATGCGATCATTAAATAGCATCAGCTCTAGTTTAGACACTCTTTTCCCTAAATCTTCAACCTTTTCAGTGGTTTCCTTGAAAGAGTCTAACAGCCCTGTCTGAAAATGCTAGCTCGCCGGTGCACCAAATTTACAATCTGTTTCTGTTGGTATGCAAGATTCTGGACTAACCGTTCACCACTTTCGTCCATGAGTCCAAACAAGTCATGCATGATTGTGCCCATGAACGAAAAATGGGGCCCAGGAGACTCGTCTGGTCTGGCAACTACCTAAGTTCTCTATCAATTTATGCACCTGGTCCACATGTCTTGTAAGGCTCTTTAGGGTCTTACTAAGTTGGATGACCCTTGTTTTAATATATGGAAGCTGTCTTGACCACTGAAGGGTTGTTCCATTCACAGGTGTTTGGCTAATGAAAGTGATCATAACTTGCAGCCCTACTGTGAGATTTCTGGCCACAAATCCTGGTATGGTTCGAGGTGTTGCACTCTCCAAAATGCCAACAGCTTTCCGAGAACGAGCTGTCGATCCTTCTTGAGAGTAATCAAACCAGGGCTGATGAGCGGTCTTGGACTAGGATCCGGCATATCCATCTCCTCTGACCTCAGCACCGTCAGTATCAAGCTGTTGAATGGTCGGGTATTAATATTCATATAACAGAAAGCATCAGAGATAGGAACGAAAGGAAAGAAAATAGATGTGTAATTGTTTTGTTGATTAGTCAAAGTTAAGCTAAGCTATTGGAAACAACACAGTAATTCATGCATATAAAATGGGGTATATATTATGAATTCCTCCATTTTTTCCTTCGTGCAATTTCTTGTAATATCCCACTGGATATGTACGACCCCTGGTTACTTTACGGGTAACACTCAATTCTTCCCCACTGTTATTAATAGACTGATCACGAGACTCTGTAGTCTCTGGATCTTCTATAGTGAACAAACTCATTATCATTACCATTTGGAGGTGATAGCTCCACATCATTCTCTTCATTCACACTTGTGTTAGCGTCAAGCTGCACAGACAAAGGGTTAGTGTCCTCACTGGTTATATCAAGCTGATTTGTCTGTGTTGTGTTTCCATTAATAGAATCAGAACACACTGATGTGTCTTACACTCATTTCCTTCAACTACATTTGGGAGACTGGTTTCATCATCTGCTGCATCGGTTGTACTCTCATTATTGCAAAAGTCTGTTGGATTGTCAACATTGTCGTCACCATCGTCGCTGTCATATGTGTAAGCCAGTGTACTGTCGACTTTTGGTTTCTCATTTAATACGTCATAGTATGGACGTCTGGCACTCGGAGCCAACTGTACTTGAGATACAGACTCAGGAACAATTTTGATCAGCTCCAGATGAACTTCGGTGGTTTTCTTGGTTCCCAATTCTTCTAGTCTGTAGACGTTTGTTCTCAGCTTCTCAAGAATGCGATAAGGGCCTCTCCATTTAGGGGTGAATTTGGTATCCCATTTCTTCTTGGGTCTCATTACGTAAACACGTTGACCACTTAACAAATCAGTTTTCTTGGCAATCTTGCTTCTCTGCTTTTCCCGCTGGTCTGCTGCACGCTCTAGGTTTTCCTTAACCTGGTGATATATACGATGGGTTGCAGGCTTCCCTCTCATCCACATTGTAAGGTGAAGAGAAGTTCGGCAGGGCAGCATTGAGAAGATTGGGTCCATTCCCATATACAGCATAATATGGTGTATCCCCAATTGAGCTGTTATAGGCACTGTTGAGTGCAGACTGTGCTGTTGCTAAGTGACCATCCCAATCCGATTGGATGCAGGCTGTCCACAATACTCCTCAATATAGAGATAATCAGTTTATTGTGATTCTCTACTAATCTATTGCTTCCTGGATGGTAAATGGTAACAGTTCTGTCGTCAGATCCACCCAATTTAGCCAGTTTCTTCATGACCGCATTACGGAATTCTGTGCCATTGTCGCTCAAAATGGTTTCTGGAGGTCCCCATTGACTGATGATGTTGTCCCATATGGCACTTGCAACTTCCTTAGCCTCTATCCTCTTTAGAGTGGCAATGATGGTATATCTTGTGAGATAGTCTACACAAATCAGGATGTATTTGTTGCCTCTTTCGGTCACAGGCAATGGTCCTATGAGATCTTTATAGACTGGAACTTGCAACTTGGAATTGGTAAGCGTGCAAGGAAACACAATGGGTGTGCATTCCCCTTGAAATTTTGGCAAACAATACAAGAGGCTACATACTTCTTAACATCATATCCGTACCCAACCATGTGAATAAGCGCTTGGTACGGAAAAGGATCCTTTGGGTGGCACCATGACCTGCAAGGGGGTTATTGTGCATCATGTGCAGCACCCTTTTTACCAATGCTCTTGGAATGACAATCACTTCTTCGTTCTTTCTTAGTGATGAAACCTTAGTTGGTTGTTTCTTGTGCAGTATATTATGATTAAGGAAGTAGTTTCCTACCTCCCTCCTTAATCTACCATCAGTCTTTGCCAGATCTTGTGGCTCGTTACTCAAAAGATAGGTCTTTGTGGTGAGTCACCTCTCGTGATAGTAGCACAGAGACATCACACTAATGTCTTTAAAGTTAGATGGAGAAGTAGCCTCTACTATCTTATGCTATGAGTACTTTATATACTTTATATCTTATTCTGTTTGTGCACTGTTCTTGTTATCTCTCTTTCTCTTAAGAAATGCTAGTTCACTGGGTTTCTTTCTTTACTGGGTGGGTTCACAATATAATACGAATACATCTTCATATAATAAACAGATATATGTATATATGGAAGTAATATCACTCACCTACTATTACTCATTCATGCACACTCAGGATAGACTCCTTGTCTCAAGGCGTCACTTGCCTCTGTCGATCTACCAGGTCAGCAGATCTGACCTGGACCACAACATGATGACCACGTGATCGATATACATAAGTAATCACGTGGTGGCGTGGCCATGCCTTATGCACACACAAACACCCATGAGCCTTGCCCGATCTGTGTTTTGATGTGATGTGGAAGCAATTGTTTGTTCACATGTAGTTTTATAATTTGTGTAAAGAAGTTATTAAGATGCTCGGTGTTATGCATAGAATTTGTGTAGTTATCTCTGCGTTTATTGTTAGACACTAATGTTTTAACAGTTTTTTTATGGTCAGTGAATTTATTTCCGAAACAATTAGACTTTGCAGATTGAATTAATGATTTAACATTTTTCTTTTTCACTTTATAAATTGCCTCAAGAATGGGTTCAAATCTGATACTTTTGAGCTCTTCTTGGAGCCCTTATTCCTATCATCAATGGTGTCATGGAGGCGACTAGCCAGACTATCGTCTCTATATAGCTAGTGGTGATGAGACTCAAGAATCTCAAAAGCCCTAGTGTGCCAAGTGGAAGCTTCCCTATGGGTGTTTGCGTGCCCCTGAGACGTGGTCACGCCATCACGTAATCACTTTTGTAATCACTTAGTTTTCAAAGTCTTCTGGCTTAACATGTTCTAACTTTGGTTTGAACGCGTCCACTTTCTTTTCTAGGTTTTGCGCAGTCTCCCCTTGAGTTACGCTGTTTCTCTGCACGTTTTCTATGACTGCCTTCAGTTTCACAATTGCTTGTTTCTCTGATTTCAGTTCTGCCTTTGAGTTCATTATTATAGTCCTTGACTCTTATTTCTTTTCTTGGTTATTTCAGCACGTCATTTTCTCCTTTTTTTATTGAAAATCTACTACGCAAACAAGTGCAACGTCTCGCTCTTGGTCAGAAATCGTTTTTTTTTTCTCGAATCAGTTTTTCTATTTTCTAATTTACACTTTATAGGTCACTTCCGATTTTTTTTTTCAGAATTAACAAGTTTTAGGAGATGCATGAGAAGCAGACTAAGTTCCTCCCATCATGATTTTCATGTATTAAAAAGTGGAATGGAGCTGATGACTTGACCTCTGTTGCACTGTTAGATGCAATACGTGTATATGTATGTGCACACACACACACACACACACACACACGCACACGCACACGCACACACGCACGCACGCACGCACGCACGCACGCACGCACACACACACACACACACACACACACACACACAAATACACACAAACACCTGTCTGTGTGCATGCGTGTGTGTGTGTGTGTGTGTGTGGATATATATGTGTGTGTGCGTGCGTGTGTTCTTGCAAGTTTCAATATTGGAGAGAGGGTTAAGGTCAAGGGATCCTGTCTGCTTATTCTAGATTCTCTTATTACTTTTTAAAGAGATGCAAATTTCTAGCAAACGCAACGGCATTTGGCAAGTTGTTACATTCTTCAATAATGTTTTAAAACTGATTTTTTAATTAAACATATTTATCGGCTCCCTCTATTTTTACGTTTTATATGTGACCTCTCGTTCAAAATTATAAAATCATCATTACTTAACTTCTACAAGTACAGGATAATTTCGCTCCTTTTCCTCTTTTCCTCCAGAATATCAAGTCATAATTTCAATATAAAATTTATATTCGTAGCTCATGTCGTTTAGCGTTGGTGTCCATTTTGTTGCAAGTCTTTGAACTCTTTTCTAATGTGTCTATATCCATTTTTAGGTGGGGGCCTAATACCTCTGACACTTATTCACGAGTAGGCCTTGTTATGGTCATATGTATATATATATATATATATATATATATATATATATATATATATATATATATATATATATATATATATATATATATATATATATATATATATATGTGTGTGTGTGTGTGTGTGTGTGTGTGTGTGTGCATGTGCACATATATGTATATATATGTATGTATATGTATGTATATGTATATATTTTTTTTCCACATTTTTCTTTTTTACCATATCTTCGTCCATTTATATGAATGTCCTCTTCATGTTTACCATCAGGGGTAATATCTTATGAAAGTACGTTAGCGTTTACGATTATTATAAGTTATTTTCCTTATCTACAGAGTTCAGTGCCGAGTCTTCTAACTTGTATTAGTACAGGAAGTCCTTTTACTTTATCTGAACCTGACTACATGACATTCATTGGATTTGAATTCCACTTTCCAGCTGCAACTCCACATAAATAAGGTTTCGAAGTCCTTTTAGGGGACACTGATAGGATTCTTCGTTTATTATCCTTCTTTGTGTTTTTGTGATGACCTGCAAACATAATCAGATAGCTACCTGGGCTGATACTTGACCCTAAATCATTGAAGAAAATGATAAACATAATCGGTGCTAAGACTGAGCCTTGCGGTACCCCGCTACTTACCGATCTGTAAAATGTTTCCCTCTAATTACTTTGCTTATTTGTCGCTTGAGCAAAGTCTTCCATCCACTCGGTTTCCTTTAATTCCACCTTGATGTTCCAGTTTCCATTATTATCTGTTGTTGTAAACGTGGCCGTAGTGCGGTCAGCAGGCGTTGTGCTAAGATGCGATTCGTTGAGCAGGTTTTCGGAGGCAGGGTGTCAGTGTGACATGAGTAGCACGTAATGTGGCGAAGGATGAGTCGGACGAGACTTGGTTAACGGTTTATTCCTCAGGGCATCAAACGGTACAGAGTGAACAGGAGCTCAACAGAGTGTGGTCCCTTGTCTTCCTCGTCTTTCTTGTCTGAGGAGAGACGCATATACTGGGATTATATATACGGGAGGTCGTCTTTGGACAACGATCTAGTCCTCTGTGACCTTATAAGGAAGTAGGGGGGGGCCTTGCGGGATTTTACAGACTCTTCATCAGAAATCTTGTTCCAATTGCCGCCCCTTTAACTCGCCTATGTGCACTACGGCCACTTTTACAATTGTGTAATCACCTTGGCAAAAGCCCTTTTGAAGTCTAAAGTCTCTCCCTTGTAGTATCTCAGGAAAGGATATTTGTTATACATGATCTCCCTTCCTGAAACCAAACAGATTTTTTCTTATATCGTATGCTTTTTTTTTCTTCTTCTTTTTTCTTTCTTTTTTTTTTTTAGGTTGTTTCCTTATTATCTTTAGTAGTAGTTTATATATTAAAATAGTCAACAGAACTCGTCGATAATTCAAGGAAATTTATTCTTATACATTGGAGCAACATTTACTAATTTACATACTTTCGATAGTTTATCCTGCTTCATTGAACTTTGGAATACTAATAATAATGGTGTAGAAAGTTGTTGAGCACATTCCTCTGTATATCTTTTCCTACTATTTTTTCTCTCATTTCATTTACCTTTATCTTTATTCTTGTTACATCCATAAAGGTAGCAGTTGTATTCTTTGACTCTTCCAGTACTTGGATAGACTGCTTACCACTTTATTTTCAATCTCCTTTTCTGCTTCGTTTACTTTGGCATCTCCTTCAACCTTTTCTTGTATATTCTTCGCTTTCATTGGGGATTGCTTTCTATGATGGCTCCAACTTCTATCTTTCGCTTCTAGTTCATTTATTTCTTATCTGATTTCTTGGTGTTCTCTCAATGGATAATTTTCCACTATTTCCTTTAGATTCATGTTTTTTCTGACTTTTTTTCTTCTTAATATCCTGCCATCGGGTTCTCTGCGAGGTTTTCTGAAACCTCGATGTCCAGCCTACTTCTAACTTTTTGTTTTCCTTTTGTGATAATTAGTTACTAAAAAAAAAAAAAAAAAAAAAAAAAAAGACAGAGCTTTATTTATTGCGGTTGCCTCTATGCACAAAAGGCTTACTACCATGCAGGATTCGTGGTCGCTTCACTTGATACCTTAGTCATTCCACTTTTTTTTCACTTTTCCTTAACGTTACTACATTTTTTTATGATCTATGGACATTGAGATAACTCATGACTAGTAGTTTCAACCACCTATCGCCTGATTACCTTCGTATTTTAACGTGTAAGTGTGCGTGTGTGTGTATGTGTGTGCGTGCGTGTGTGTGTGTGTGTGTCTGTGTGTGTGTGTGTGTGTGTGTGTGTCTGTGTGTGTGTGTGTGTGTGTGTGTGTGTGTGTGTGTGTGTGTGTGTGTGTGTGTGTGTGTGCGATTACCTATATTCATCATTTGTAACTGTTCAAGCTTGGTTTACATCAGTTCAAAATTCCACCATTTACCAGTTTTACGTATGTATATTTCACTAACAAAGTACATAAAAGGTCTGTCTTTGCGAAATATATAAGTTATAGATCCTATCTATTCGTTTTCTATGATTACAACAGCTTTTAAGGGTGACTATTGCAAACCTCCGATTCGTCGCATATTGAATATAGCATCTTTTTCCTTTTTTTTCCTAGTAGTGGCAAGATCAGACAATATCACATATAGAATGTATTTCGATAATTGTGATTTGACTTCCATTTGAACTTTATTTATTCTACAACTGATATATTTGTCTGTTTCTATGAGGTATATATTTTCTCCCTTCCTTTGTCTCATAAAATCTCTCTACCTTTTCTTTTCTTCCTATTCCAACGTCTAGTATTCCTTCCCTTATATATCTCTCACAAACTTATCTTACCGACATATACTTCTTTGAAATTAAAGACAAAACATAGCCATTATACTATCATGCTTAATTCTAACCTATACGAGAGTCAAGCGGAAGCTAAAAGTGATAATTATTTTTTTGTGTGTCTATGGTCTCCCTGTACTAGACTGTTATTATTCTAACTATAAGTGTTCCAAATGCATTACTGTTTCTTTGTGCTGGTGGGTTCAGTTGTAATTTTTAATTAAATATACTTCCGCATTCCAATGAAAATGTATATTGATGGTTAGATTAGTTTTTTTTTTTTTTAGGTGGTACAGTTATGTTCTTTATATGAATGTTGTTTCTGTATTTAGTTTTGTATCTGTTGTATCAGTTTGGTTTTGTTGTTGTTGTATTGGTATTAAAGATGTATTTATATGTTGCGTATTTAGTTACTAATTCCTTCAGTTACATTGTTTTTAAATATTCTAATACAAATAAATAAGAATAACATTGATAATTATAATGATCATTATGATACTACCAATGATAACAGTAATGATGGCATTAATATAAATATTGATAATACAATGATAATGATTATGAAGATAATGATGACGATCATAATAATATAAATAACAATAAACATGACAAGAATGTTAAACGTAAAGATAACGATAATGATGATATTAATTTCTGTGATAGTAAAAATAGTAATGGTAATAGTAATACCAGTAATGATAACTTAATACTTCAGATAATAGTACTGATAGTAATCATTATTATCATCATTAATAGTTATATTATCATTATCGTTTTTTTTATTACTGTACAATGTAACGATAACCGGGGATTTTAAATGATTTCATTTATAAAAATAACAATTTTAAAAACAATGATAGCCATCATAATATCAGTGATAATATTCAGAGCAATTAGCGCGCTACGTACACACACACACACAAATATGGGTTAACACACACACACACACAAAGACATGGGTTAACACACACACACACACAAAGACATGGGTTAACACACACACACACACACACACACATACACAAAGACATGGGCTAACACACACACACTCACACAAAGACATGGGTTAACACACACACACACACTCACTAAAGACATGGGTTAACACACACACACACACTCACACAAAGACATGGGTTAACACACACACACACACACACACACACAAAGACATGGGTTAACACACACACACGCACAAACACACACACGCACACACTCACACAAAAACATGGCTTAACTGCATACCTATACATTCTAATCCTTCCTTGCTGTCAGCTCATCT
>BOPN01000332.1:328257-330757 GCA_017312705.2 Penaeus japonicus
CTGCACATACCTGGAGTGAGGTGTAGGGTGTCGAGGGAGGGCGGGGGCGGAGGGGGAAAGGGGGGTAGGGGTCAGGGAGGGTGTTATCCTTTCTTCTCCGTGCAGCTGGGGGGTGTCAGCGAGCTGCGCCTGCACACATTTGTTCCCATCCTTCATTGTTAGTGGAAGTGTGAAGGTAGCCGCGGTGTGATGGGGGTCTGGCTATCTTTCTGTTGCTCTGTCTTTCTCTCGCTTTCTCTCTCGCTTTCTCTCTCTCTCTCTGTCTCTGTCTCTCTCTCTCTCTCTCTGTGTCTCTGTCTCTCTCTCTCTTTCCTTCTTCCTCTCTCTCTTTCTCCGTCATGGAATATAATTAAATCAGCTAGTAGTGCCTAACAACAAACACCACACTGAAAATCGTACGTACAAATTCTACACAAAGCACAAACATTTTAACTTATTTTTCAAAAATAGGAAAAATAACTTATGAACAAACTAATGCGTCTATATTACAACAAAATATAGATCAGGATATATAGCCTACATTTAATATTTTCAGACCACAAATAGTTGATGTGGAGACTATTATCCTAGTAATAAAACACCTTCGCGAAACAAATGCTGTAGGAACAGGCGGTATTGCTACCAGCAACCGCACATTATCTGGCGGTCATAATCAACACTTGCCTGGTCACTGGTGTTTTTCCGTCGCTTTGGAAACATGGAATAGTAACACCAATTTTCAAATCGGGAGATATAGATGACGTGAATAATTACCACCCTATTACAATACTCCCTGCACTATCAAAAGTTCTTGAGAAAGGTAGCAGCAAATCAACTAACGAGTTTCCTGGAGGCCAATAACCTATTATCTAAAACACAACATGGCTTTAGAAATAAGTTATCCACTTAAACAGCGTTATTACAGATAACTGATAAAATTTATGATAACATAGACAAAAATCAGGTACATTTACTCACCTTATGTGATCTTTCCAAAGCTTTTGACAGTGTTAATCACAAAATTCTCCTTAACAAACGAAGATCTCATAGAATTAGTTCTTTCTGGTTTAGTAGCTATTTAAATACTAGAACTCAATCTGTAAAAAATAATGAAAGCATATCATCGAGACAACCAATATATTTTGGTGTTCCACAAGGATCTATTTTAGGCCCAATCTGTACAATTTTCATAAATGACTTATCAACCATTGCTCATGACTGCCTGCTAGTGCAGTACGCCGATGATTCACAGTTTCTTCATAGCGATTCAGTAAATAACTTAAATACATTAATAAGAAATACTCCAGCGCACTCTTACACAAGCTAAAATATATTTTGGAAGTAATGGTTTAAAATTAAATCCACATAAAACTCAATGCATATTCATAGGTAGTCGACAGAACATTGCCAAAATCCCCATCGACACAACTATAGAATTTGAAGGCCACCCTATCAAACCAAACATTTCAGTGAAAAATTTAGGAGTACACTTGGACAGATACATGACATTTGAAACACACGTTGATAACATACACAGGAAAGTAATGGGCACATTAATATTTCTAAATCACATAAAAAATCAAATCACTACGGATACTAGAATCATGGTCGTGCAAACACTAGCTCTTAGCATAATAAATTACTGTTCAAATGTTTGGGGTTCAACCAACAAAACCCAAATGCAAAAAGTACAAAAATTACAAAACTTTGCTGCAAGAGTTGCACTGGGTAATGTTAGTAAATTCGATCACATTACCCCACATATACAAAAAATTAAAATGTTTAAAAGTTCATCCTAAGTGCAGTTATGATACCTGTCTCTTTACCTACAAATTGATACATGGACTCTATCCACCATGGTTATTCCCCCTGCAAACTGTAGGGAATACAGTTGGCATCCAAACACGCCAGGTAAATTCCCTATTTGTAAAAAGATCAAATACAAAAACAGGGGCAAGACAGATGCAAATTCGTGGACCGAAAATGTGGAACTTGTTACCAGATAACATTAAAAACATTAACAACTTTTGTAATTTCAAAACAAAATTGAAAGAACACCTCTACTTTTCAAGTGTAAATATATATGTATTTATGTAAGAATAACCATTGTAACTTATGGAATAAAGTGTTTGAATCTGAATCTGAGTCTGTCCAGCTTAGACAACCTCTCTTTCTTTCCCCTCTCTCTCTCTCTCCATCTCCCCCCCCCCTCTCTCTCTCTCTCTCTCTCTCTCTCTCTCTCTCTCTCTCTCTCTCTCTCTCTCTCTCTCTCTCTCTCTCTCTCTCTTTCTCAGTCCCCCCTCTCCCTCCCTCCCACCTCTCCTCTCTCTCTCCCCCTCCCCCTCCCTCTCCCTCCCTCCCTCCCTCTCTCAGTCTCTTTCAGTCTCTCTCTCTCATAAGGAACACCCCCCATTTTCCTTCCATCGGAAAGACCTTCCGCAAAGTTCCACCGACTCTCCCCTTCACCACGCTGTTGCAGTTGTTGCAGAGGTGGATTCCGTAGGACCGTAGCAACGCCCTT
>BOPN01000332.1:338257-343257 GCA_017312705.2 Penaeus japonicus
GTATTCTTGTATCATCTGCAAATGATGTTACTCTTGAGTGTTTCACACCATTATCAATGTCACCAATCATAATAAGGAATAACAAGGGCCCAAGAACGGACCCTTGTGGCACCCCACTCATAATAATCGTTTCATTCGAGTAAAGCCCATTAATTTGTACTTTTTGTTTACGATTTATTAGGAAGTTGTAAATCCATCTTCCAACTTTCCCGCCGATTCCAAGGTCTTTAATCTTATGTAGCAGAATGCCGTGATCTACTTTGTCAAAAGCTTTTGCAAAGTCTAGGTATATTACATCAACTTCTCTATTTTCAGTTAGGTCCCTTAGTATGTGTTCGAAGTGTGTCAGGATCTGTGATAAACAAGATCTACCACTTCTGAATCCATGTTGCCCGGGATTTATCTTGTTTTCTTTGTCTAAAAACTGGACGATTCCCTCACAACCCTTCCAAATATTTTTATTATATGAGATGTTAGTACTACTGGTCTATAATTTTTGGCCTGACCTTTGTTTTCACCTTTATATACTGGAATTATAGTACCCTCTCTCAGTAAGCTGGGGATAATCCCCATGTCCAAAGATTTCTTCCACAAAGTTACCAGTGGCTTTGCTATGGTTTCTTGCATTTTTTAAAAAGATTGCTGGGATTTCATCTGGCCTAGCTGCTGAGTTTGTTATTGTTCACTTACTGCTTCAAAATATCTTTTTCATCGAATATGAAGTCAGTGAGACATTTATCTTCATTACTAATAATACTAAAATGTTTCTGTGGGTCTGATATTAATTTTTCTATTCTTGGGACACTATAGACTTCTTCATATTGCAATTTGAGTAATTCAGCCATTTCCTTTGAATCAGTTACCAATGCACCATTATTCTCAAGAGGCCCAATTTCTGTTCTCCTCTTTAACCTGTTGTTTGCATAAGAGAAAAAAATATTTTGCATTCTGTTTTATAGCCTCCACAGCTCTTTTTTCTTCGGCTGCTTTTTGGTTACTTATAGACAGTTTTAATTTATCTTCCAAAACCCTTATCTCTGCTTTGATCCTTTCTCTCTTGATCTGATCTGTTGTTTTTTTCAATTTGTTAACTTTATTTTTCTTGTTTCTTAACATGATCCTTCGATCTCTTGGTATAATGTTCTTGTTTCTGTTGTTTTTTTTGGGGACAAACATTCTACAGACATCTTTAAATGCATTTTCCAATCTATTTGATTATGGCTAAAGTTTAAAGATCTGAGACTCTTTTCTGCTTCGGCTATCTGTTTTTTACTACTTTTCTGATTATTTAACTTATTCATTGTGATTTCAATTATTTTGTGGTCCGATTGGGCTGTATAAGTTGATGATATGTTGTGTACATCTTCCCCTATACTAATGAAAACAAGGTCCAGTATATTTTCTTCCCTTGTTGGAATATTGATGATTTGGTTAAGGTAAAAAATTTCTTCAAAATCTAAAAGCATTCTCGCTTGTTGTTTTTCATCTTTAATGACATTTGCTTCTATCTTTATTTTCTTTGTTTCCCAATCGCTAAAGGGGAAATTCAAATCGCCAAGTATAATAATAGCTTCAATTTCCCTTGTATTTACAATGTAATTACTAATAATGCCTAGTGATTCATTGAAAGATGTTTCTGTTGTTCCAGGAGGTCTATAAAATAATGTGTAAACTTTTTTGTATCTTTTTTGCCAATACCCCTAGTATTTCTACTGTATTATTAGAGTATTCTATTACAGTATCCATTCTAGTTGCTAATTCTTTCCTGATATAAAGAGCTACTCTTCCTCTGCTTCTCTTATTTCTGTCTTTCCTTGTTAGCTTATAGTTAATCATTTTAATTTCTTCATTTTTTATGTCTTCATTCAGATGAGTTTCTGTAAGAGCTATCATTGAATAATTGTTGATCTTTGCCATGTCCTCTAGGTATGTAGGTTTTGTCTGGTTACTTTTTGGATATAATCCCTGTATATTTAGCAACATGAGAGTCTCAAATAAATTATTTCTTTGCCTGTCTACATTACCTACTGTTGTTAGATAATTGATGTCGTTTCCCCCTACTTTGGGGGAGCTGGACCTTCCCCCGGTGTAGCGGTGGGCGTTTCATATATATATATATATATATATATATATATATATATATATATATGTATATATATATATATTATATATATATATATATATATATATATATATATATATAATATATATATATGTATATATATATGTATATATATATATATATATATATATATATATACATATATATATATATATATTATATATATATATATATATATAATATATATATATATATATATATATATATATATATATATATATATATATATATATATACATATATATATATATATATATATATATATATATATATATATATATATACTCTCTCTCCCTCTCTCTCTCTCTCTCTCTCTCTCTCTCTCTCTCTCTCTCTCTCTCTCTCTCTCTCTCTCTCTCTCTCTTAATCTCATTCTCACACACATTTGAATCGAAGAGGAACACAAGATGAATATCGACAAAGAAACAGACAGCAAAGAAGAGATAAAGATGCAAGTAAACAGAGGAACCGAGAGAAACAGAAGAAGAAGAAGAAAAAGAAGAAACAGAACGAAAAGGATAGGATAGTTTTAAGTAATGTTGATCTAATATGGAACTAAAGAAATATATAAAATAATTATTAATTTTATCACTCGTATGACAAGGCCACTCTATAGATAAAATGCAATTAATAACATAATAAGGAAAGGTCACATCAATCACCTAGCAATATAACGAAGAAACCCTATTTCGAAATTAAAAAAACAACAACACAAAAATAGAAGAAAAAAACACAATAAACAAAACCTGCTAATCAATCACCTAGCAATATATAAGAAAGAAGCCCTATTTCGAAAAAAAAAAAATAGAAAAAACAACAACACAATGAACAAAACCTGCTTGTCAAAAAAAGGTGAGATCTCATTTTTCTTTACCCTCCAGACGTCTAAAAAATCCAGGTGTTTTTCCAAGATGTCACGTCAGTATTCCAACGCCCTAGCTTCGTTTAGAATGGGTGATATGAAGTCTATATCTATGTGGATTCCTAATAGCTATTCATATATAGATATCGCGATCTGTTATGATATGGAAATGAGGAGAAAGATAGAGAAATGAGTACTAATTAAAGAAGAAATAAAGAGAAAAAAGAAAGGTGACAAGATCTCACTCCCATACATACACACGCACACACACACGCACACAATCCCACACACATGCACACAAACCCCCACCACAGGCACCCAATCCCACAACCCCCTCACACACACACACACCCAATCCCACAACCCCCACACTCAATCCCACCCACACCCACACACCCGGCGTCCATCACAGGCCAAATTAAGCCCTCGCTCTCATGACCTGCGAGGCTGAAGGCTCTCATATCCTCTCACAATACAAGCTCGTGAATGACCCCTCCACACGCCTCCGACTGTCCCTCTTGTCTGCGGCCTCACGACAAAGAACTACCTGGATGTGGTCATTTAGGAGATTTTCCGCCTTCCCTCTCTCCCCTTTCTTTCTTTCTCTCAGTCTGTGTCTCCTTTTTTTCTCTGTCACTCCTCCTCTCTCTTTCTTTGCTCGTTTGTTCGTTTTCTTCTCTTTTTTTTGTCTCTTTTTGTCTCTCTCATTCTCTATTTCTCTCAGTCTGTGTCTCTTTTTTTTCTGTCACTCCTCCTATTCTCTCTTTTTTTTTGCTCGTTTGTTCGTTCTCTTTTTTGTTTTTGTCTCTCTCTAATTCTCTCTTTCTCTCAGTCTGTGTCTCTTTTTTTCTGTCACTCCTCCTATCTCTTTCTTTGCTCGTTTGTACGTTTTCTTCTCTCTTTTTGTGTCTCTCTCTATCTTTCTCTTGGTGTTCTTCGTATTTTCATACGTTTCCTTCTACCTCCTCTGTTTTTGAACCCCCTCTTCCCTCTATCCCTTCTGCGGAGGTCCTCCCCCCCTCCCCCCCACTACTCTCCCTTCTATCCTCTATCCTCTATCTTCTATCCTCGCGTGTCCATCGTCTTCCTCCATCTACCTCCTCTCTGCTCTCCAGCATCCCTGCTCCTCCCTCCCTCCCTTTTTTTACCCTTCCTCCTTTCCAGCGCCCCGCCCCCTTTCCCTCTTCCATCCCTCCAATTCCCTCCAGAAAGTCCTTGTCCCCACCATCCCACTCCCCAACTACCTCCTCCCCCCTCCTCCCTTCCCCCTTGCCCCACCCACCTCTCCCCACCCCTCCCACCTCCTCTCTCCCCCTTCGCCCCACCCACCTCCTCCCCTCCCCGCCCCACCCACCTCCTCCCTCATCGAGATGAATTATCACGTGGCCGCCGATTGACATCGATAATTCACTCTCCAAACAGCCGTTAACCACCCCCCTCCTCCCTCCCCGCCCCACCCACCCTCTCTCTACCCACCTCCTCCCCCCCCACCCCACCCACCACCTCCTCCCTCCTGAACGCCCATTCCCTGCTGATTCAGACGCTGACTTCACAGGCGTTCCGACAGCACACGTTCTGACCTCATGTCATGTCTCTGCAGGTAAAAGAAATTGGTTTGGCTGACCAGTCCTTTTGGGGGAGGAGGGGGGGGGGAGGGAGAGTGGGGGGGAGAGTGGGGATGGGGGTTGGGTGTGTTGGAGGGGGAGAGGGGGTGAGGGAGGGGGAGGGGGATAGGGGAGGAGAGGGGGAGGGTGAGGGTGAGGGGGGGGGAGAGTGGGGATGTGGGTTAGGTGTGTTGGAGGGGGTGAGGGGGTGAGGGAGGGGTGAGGGAGGGGGAGGGAGGTAGGTAGGGTCTAATGCGTGAGGTTGATTTTGATGTATTTCCCAAGATTTATTTATCTGTTTATGTGTTTGGTTATTCATCCATCTCTTTATGTATTTGATTATCAAATTCATTTATCTACCTTCTTATTCGTATATCTATTTATGTGTTTATCTGTCATAATGTTTTCATCA
>BOPN01000332.1:353257-360757 GCA_017312705.2 Penaeus japonicus
TAAAAAGGTTCATCATCAGTTTTAACCGGGTGGTTAACCGGGCGGTTCTCGTGTCCGGTAACTTCTGGTACTAACTAAGGCCTTTATCGGTGGTTCTTTGGGCGGCGTGTAGATGGCGTTGGGTTTGTTTAGTTTGGTTGCGGTTTGGTCGTATAGATGGCGCGAATACTGAGGCTGATACACGCTGATACAAACGGTAGGAGGTTATACGTATACGGACACGTACATACATACATACATACATACATACACACACGCACACGCACGCACGCACGAACACACACATATATATGTACTCAAAGACAAAGTTTGTGTTTGTGTGTGTATTTGTTTGTGTGTGTGTTTGTGTGTATGTGTGTGTGTGTATGTGTGTTTGTGTGTGTGTGTGTGTTTGCGTGTGTGTGTTTGGTGTGTGTTTGTGTGTGTGTGTATGTGTATGTGTGTTTGTTTGTGTGTGTGTTTGTGTGTTTGTTTGTGTGTGTGTGCGTGTCTGTTTATCCTCTGTGTGTAAGCGTATCTTCCCCCTATAAATAATGAAGCCGACATTCATATTCAAAATTCTCGTAGTTACCCATCCCTAGCAAAAAAAAAAAAAAAAAAAAAAAAAAAAAAAAAAAAAAAAAAAAAAAAAAAAAAAAAAAAGGCAATAAAGCACTTGCACATTTTGCAAAGAAAAACAAGAAAAAAAACAGAAGCCATAACCCGTCGTTATAGAGTAATTCAGGGAGCTTAAGTACAGGGAGCGTTCATATAACACTGTGATGTGTGAGAGAGCATCTTAACCTGAGATAATCTTTTGATAATTACGCTTTAACGATGGGAGATATTATGCAAGCAATGGTTATAATGGTGAGAAGTATTGGGTTTAATGGTGATACTAAAAGGGAGGTTAAAAAAAAGGTGAAAAAATAGGTGGTTTTAACTATGCTATAGGAATTAGTGATGGTATTTGTATTTGTGGTCATGATTGATAAATCTTATCATAATAATAATGATTATGAATAGGGTACTGATATTGTCTGGTTAGCATTATCACTATTATCAGCTGTAGCCTTTAAGGCAAAATTAGCTACACTTTGAGATGATGTAGCTCCATATAAATGCACTGTCATTCTATATTCTATTAGATTTGAATCCAGATCTCCATTATTCCACCATAGAAAGCGTAGTAAATTTCTGTGATTAGGCCTTACCTTTACTTGGTGGAACATAGCTTCTATATCACATACAACTGCAACATAATCTTTTCTAAATCTGCAAAGAACACCAATCAAATTATTTGTCAAGTCTGGACCTTGAAGTAAATTCTTGTTAAGTGATTCGTTCTTATAAGTGGCACTGCAGTCGAAGACCACTCTAATCTTACCAGGTTTCTTTGGATGATATACTCCATGATGTGGAATATACCACACTTGTCCATCATTCAAAAATAGATCTTGCTTAGGCACTTCTGCATACCCTTTATTTATAAGTTCACTCATAAACTCAACATAGTCCTGGTGATAATTCTTATTACTTTGTAACTTTCCTCTCAAGCTCATCAACCTAGACATTGCTAACTCTTTACTGTTTGGAAGTTTGACCTCATCATCCTTAAGTGGGAGGGGCAATTCATAATGTCCATCCTCTTGTTGGTGAATTCCTTCTTTCATTTTTCTCAAGAAAATTCTGTCTTGATACGAGTAAGGAATATCTCCAATCTCCCTATCACTGAAGTCAAGTTCAAAGAATTTGCCAAGTTGTGCAGGGTTAATTATTTCCTTCACTTTAGTTTGCGAGGAGAGAAAGACACATTACTTTTCACCATTAATTGTGACCTTGTGGACCATCAATTTACTAGCTAAGGCTTGATCCGTGACATCATTTTGACACTTATCAATGACTCTACCTATGATACTCCAGCCTAACAATGTTTTTCTGATATAGGGTTCGTCATCCTTTCCAAAAATCAATTCCCTTGGTTTACTGTAATAACACCCATACAAGTCAAGCCAATTAAGAGTCCTATTTCGATGTTACTATCATATGCCATCAATTTTGGTGCTATTCTTTGTAGATGAAACCATCCTTCTACACTTTCTGGCCTTGTATTTTGATCCCTTTTAGCTGGAATATCTCCTCGTGAATATGTCGCTGGAAGTGACACGTCTGTACATTCATTTATGCCACGCACCACGAGTCCCTTATTTTTTGTACTCTCAACTGTTTCTTCTCCTAACACTGTTGCTAATTTTAGGTGGACTTTGTGGCCCTTAGTTCCTAATTTATTCAAAATAGATTCTTTTATGAAACAGGCATCTGATTGTTCATCTAATAATGCATAAACTAGGATTCTGTTACAAACATTACTTTCGTGATGTAACCATACTGGCACTATCATTGTATGTGTCATACACTCTGTGTGCTTTATCTTTACCTTATTGGAGACTATATCACTTTTGGGCTCCTAACTAACCTTATCTGAGATGATATTGTCCTCAGCTGTTGACCTTTTGTTCAGAGTTACAGTTTTCTCAGCTTCCCTTTCCTTGATCCTTTTAAATAAAGCTTCCCTTTCCTTGATTCTTTCAAGTATAGCCTCGTGAAGAGAAGTTGGATGACATCTTTTACACACTGCACACATCTTTCTTTTTCTACATTTTTTTACGATATGGCCAAACTTTAAACAACCTCTACAAATAAATGATCTTTGGACATATTCCAATTTTTCTTTATTACTGAGTTCACCAAACTCTTTACACGAATCTAGATCATGTTCTCCCTTACAGTAGTGACAATGGAATTTCTTTCTTACATTTAGTCCTTTGTCGTCTCTTTTTAACTCTGATTCCTTTACCCCAGTTGAGTTGGCCACTAACCTCTTTGTTCCAACTCTGCTAGTTTGCGATTTAACTTCTTTCTTACTCTTTAGATCACCTACATCATACCTTTGATTTGTTGACATCACTGCACAATAAGAAGAAATTGGATGGCAAGCTTTCTTTGCCTCTACCTCTATAAAATCACAAAAAAAAAAAAAAAAAAAAAAAATGGCGGGTATCCTAAAGCATTTACAGACCATCTATAGACTATGGAGTTCCATCTTTCTATTAGAGATGGAGTTAACTTTTGTAACATCGTATTATTTATTTTCTTGAGAGTCATCCAAGATATTAAGAAAATCAGATGTTTTCATTTTCATCAAACAGTTCTTCAAGAAATCTGAAAATTTCTGTAGTGCGTGACCATCATTTCTTAAAATCTTTGGCCACTCACTCAGTTTCTTCCTAAAGGCATTTGCTTCAATGAATTTGTTACCAAACCTATCTTTTAATATGCCTTTAGCCTCACGAAAGGCTTCTTCATTGTGAATTCGTAGAAGTCCTCTAATTGCTTCTTTGGCTGCCCCACTAGTATATTTACCGAGATAGAAAAGTTTCTCAGCTGGCTTCGTTACACGTGATTCTATAAATATCTCAAAATTTTGAAGCCAGGTTGGAAACTCCAAAAAATCCCCACTGGAAAATTTGGTTCTGGCCGTGGCAATTCATTTTGTTTTGCTTTTGATGATCAAATATCAATGACTTACTTCCCTTAATACATTAATGTCCCACAAATGAACTTATTTTATCTTGTCTAGTTGATACATGTGGACGTTTCAATTCTGATTCTGGTTCGAAACTTTTAGCTTGTGGGTTAAGCACTGGACTTTGTATGTAAGTGTACTCTAATTTAGACACTTCCCTCTCTAATTCACCCATAGCGGATGTATCATGGACAGATATTTCTTGTTTGCGTAAACTGGGTTTTACTTTCTTGTCTTCTATCTGATTGCTATCAAGTGAATCTAAATATTTATGAAGATGTAGTGTCTTATATTATCTACTTCTTCATATTCAGGCAATACTAATTTCAAATCTTCCATTGCATTTACAATATTCAATTCTGTTTGAGTTGCTACTAAATCTTTCATGACAAGATTTTTTGGGGGCTCCATTTCCCTTTCATGGAATTGAAGCTCAGTTTGCAGCTTCGCTAACCTTGTAAGTAACTGCTCCTTCTTATTAATGCTCTGAGAAGATCTGTTAATAAACTGTGAATGCCTTGAAATTTTATTACATTGTGACTTTACTGATCTTGTCTCTTGCTTTAACTCATCTATTTTACTCTCTATTTGGTGCATGCATGTTTCATGAACTTTTTCGTCACTGCTTAACTCCTGTGACAATTTCTCTTGTGAATTTGGATCTACTTCTATTAATATAACAAAGGCAGTTACTACTTCATTAAACTGTGACACTGCTGCCTTTTTATGTATTCTAAGCTGATCCACATTAGTTACACTTTCTAGACTAAACATTATATCTGTAAGTGCCTTTCTCCATGCTTGCTTAGCTGCCAATAACCTTTTTGAAAGCTGTGTCATTTGATACCCACGTCCTTTCTCTGTTAAAACTCTTTGTCTAGCACCCTTCATTTCATCATTAGACTCAGTTTGTTGAGGATGATCACTTCCAGCTTCTTCAGTGGCACTCATTTTGTCACTATTTATGCACCACTGACCTAATTAGAACTAATGACTAACATTAAACGTACTTCTTCATCAGAAGTTCACGAGCTGTCGGTGAGTCTTGTAGAAGGAATAGATTCTTTGAAGAACGGAGATCTTTGCAGCAGTTCAGTAGGTTACTTCTTTGTTGATTGTCGGAGTTCTCGTCGTGGACTCACTTCTTCTTCATAGCCTTCGTAGTTCTTGACTTATCTTGCCAGGAGAATTCAATATGTGAAGGCTTGAATTTTACTGGTGTGAGTAGCACTTGCATCAAATTCTTTGCCTTTGCTGCAGCTCAAATAGGCCTGGATTCAGCTGCTGCACCTGAGAGGAGTTATACTGATGGGCTTCCTAAGTGTGAGCTATCCTGACTCATCTCGAAGCATGAGTTGTACTGGTGTATCTTCGAGGAATGAGTTTTACTGAACCCAAGAAGCTTGAGTTTTGCTATTCCACTCATAAAGCTTGAGTTTTACTGTACCCAAGAGGCATGAGTTTTACTGAACCCGAGAGGCTTTGACTTTTACTAAACCCAAGAGGCTTGAGTTTTACTATTCCATTCCTAAGGCATGAGTTTTACTAAACCCAATAGGCTTGAGTTTTACTATTCCACTCCTAAGGCATGAGTTTTATTGTACCCAAGAGCCATGAGTTTTACTGTAGCAGAGGGCCAAGTCTTTTAGTGGGTCGTAGAGAGAAAATCTTATGGAAGTTTTGTGGGTTTTATTGATTCTTCTATACAGCTTGAATCTTCTTTCCCCTTCATTCCCATCCATATTGTTTATTCCCGTAAAACTGAAAATATAATCCATTCCTTTCTAATACAAGTTTAACATATTGATCTTATATCATATAACATAATCAATCAAGTACAATATATCTTAACACCATCATATATCAAATTTCTATTCCATTATAAACATATATTGCAAGATTACATGGATAGAATAAGATAAATACCTCATACACCTCACTTACCTTCTCTGAGTCACAAAATGGCTTCCAAATGTTTTCATGTGATTAGTTATGCAGATTGCCTATAGGAGGCGTACATCAGAAACCGTTACAAGGGGATACTAATCTGTTTGATATATATCCCTATTGTTAGTATGTATCATAATTATTAGAAACTCATAGTATTATATTTGAGTATAAATGTAGCCACAGTAACATGGCTCCCCTAACTTGAGTAAACAATTTATCTTATACAATAACCCTAATATTTAATGAGCACAATGTGAGAAAAATATACTTATATATATACATATACATTATGTTCTGTATCGTAATAAAGAATAAAAATTAAAGGGTTACTTATTGTCCAAATAACTCATAATAGAATGTCTTACAAAATAATCACACTGAGAGTCACTGACCAATACACTGTTCCCGCCATTGTTATATATGGCGACAAAAAAAAAAAAAAAAAAAAAAAAAAAAAAAATCAGCCACATTCAACCCTTCCCTTTAATGTAAGAATGCTGATTAATTTATTAATTTAACTATAGTTTTGGTAAGTGTAGTGTATAGTTCCTTTACACTCCAGGACTGTCCGAAGGGGTTTAAAACTCGTACCTTCTCGACAGCTCAAGAAAGTTCGAAATCTTACAGGAAACTTTTCTTCCCTTGGGATACAAAACCCTCTGTCCATTTTTTCTTTGTTTTTTTTCTTTTTTCAAGATAAATCTCGGGAGGATTAAGATAAGGACGGTGCACGAGTAGTAAAGAAAGTCATAATAGACCTTATGGGAAACTATTTCTGTCCTAACATGACCTTCATAAAGAACTCATATTATTTATGTAAAATTCCGAACATAACTACCTTGTGGCTTTAAATTTAATTGATTGTATCTGACAGTGAAGGTGATTAAAGTTCCTAAGAAGATACGAGAATAAAGACTGAGATGTTGGAAAAGAACATGTTGGAAGAGAAATGATGGAAAACATGTTAGAAGAGGAGAGATGGAGAACAAAATGTTGGAAGATAAATGATGGAAATGGAGGGTGTTCGAAGAAGGAGACAGAGAACTAGGTGGAAAGATTGTATAAATACGAGCATGAGAGAAAGAGATATAGACGAAGAAAGAGTGTTCAACAGAAATATGTGGAGAAGCCTCTATTCAGCGACCCCGAATAGAGAACACCTGTGAACAAGAACAAGAACACTTATATTTAACCGTATTTGAACCCAACATAGGAGTTAGATATGAATACAAATAATAGACAAGATACAGTTATATATTCTACGCATTTGTAAATACAGATACAAACACACAAACCCATACTTGACCTCGATCCCAGGATCACATAGATATAGATACTGAAATAGATAAGCTTCGGTCTTTCAACGCATTAAAATCTCTACAAACATTGCTATCCATTTTGTATCTAACGTATTTTCGATTTAAATTTTTAAACGTACGTACTTTGATACATAAAAGTTGAAGTAATGAACCATGCAAGACTTATAAACTATTTATCGTTGTAAGATTTAAATTATTGTAAT
This sequence comes from Penaeus japonicus, assembly GCA_017312705.2. Taxonomy (NCBI): domain Eukaryota; kingdom Metazoa; phylum Arthropoda; class Malacostraca; order Decapoda; family Penaeidae; genus Penaeus; species Penaeus japonicus. The sequence goes on from BOPN01000332.1 coordinate 360,295, forward strand.
AGTGATGATAATGATGAGGCTGATTGATATTCATGATAGGATTAATCAGAGTAATGCTAGTAATGATTATGATAAGTGAAAAGTGATGATGATTATAAAGATGATAATGATAATTTTAACAGGAGTAATAACAATAATAATGATAACAATAATGATAAGAGCAATAATAATAATGATGATAACATCAGTGATAATAATGATAACGATAATGATAATGGCAATGACAAATGATGATAACGATGATGATGATAGTAATGATAATGATTAGGATAATGACAACAATGAGGATAACGATAGTAACAATGATAACAATAAAATAATGAAAACAAAAAAACGAAAAACTAACAATAACAACAACAAATAATCAGTCATTAAGTAAAAACAAAATAAAAAATAATAATCATTAAAAAAAAAACTAAACCCAACCCACCCTATTAACAAACCAAACAGGAATGGATTTCCT
>BOPN01000332.1:368257-383257 GCA_017312705.2 Penaeus japonicus
TTTGAGGTTGAAAGGAGAGAGAAGAGGAGCGAAAGAGAGGGAGGGAAAGAGGAGCGAAAGAGAGGGAGGGAAAGAGGAGCGAAAGAGAGGGAGGGAAAGAAGAACGAAAGAGAGGGAGGGAAAGAGAAGCGAAAGAGAGGGAGGGAAAGAGGAGCGAAAGAGAGGGAGAGAAAGAAGCAAAATGGGTCTGATGCAGAAAGGGTGTTTTGTTGAGGGAAAGGAAGGTCGAGGGAAAGGCAGAAGGAGAGAGAGGGACAGGGAGGAGGCGGGCGGAAGAGGGAGGGACTAGGAGGGAGAGAGAGGGGGGGAGGAGAGAGCGAGAGAGAAAATATGAAGGAAGATAATTTAAGAGATAGAGATAGGTGGATAGATAGACACATAAACAGATATGAATATAAATATATATGTATATATATATATATATATATGTATATATATACATAGAAAAATAAAGAGATAGATAGATGGAGAGAGAGAGAGAGAGAGAGAGAGAGAGAGAGAGAGAGAGAGAGAGAGAGAGAGATAGAGACAGACAGAGAGAGAGAGAGAGGAGGGGGATTACTGCCTTTTTTGTCACTCTTTCGTTCCATTTTCACTACCTATCTCTCGCACTCTTCTTCCTCCCTTTCTTTGCTCTCTCTTTCTGTGCTATTGAATCCCCTTAAAGAGTTGACCAATGGGGAACGTTCCTTCGCGTGACGTCACGGAGGGACCGCCAACCAATGAGCGTCGAGCGAGTTGAGGAGCACCGGAACTAAGAAAGTTGTAGGTAAGTGTTTATTTATGTATATATTAATAAAGATAAGGATATATTTAATTTTGGCACGAGTTTTCTGTGGATGATTCGAGATATCATATTCACTAATTCTGGAATAATGATATAATTAATTTTGTATCTCAAGTCACCGTAATTAATAAGGGAAAAATAAAACATGGAAACTGGCGCCTCACGGGCACCAAGCCAGGAAAGAAAATGTAACGCAGTCTATGTTGTGACTTGAAGAGAGGTGGAAGTGTTCGTTCTTCTCTCTTGCGATTTTGTGAGTGACTTCAAGAAAAAGATACAATATTTAATAGTGACGAAGATCATTCCAAGGATATATACCCTTTTTGGATACAGCAAGATGTTTTTGTGAATTTTGTGATGTGTTTGCAAATCTGGTAAGTTCGATTTTGTTATTTTATATATAAATTGAATTACACGGCTTTACTACGGTATAAATTTGCCTAGTAACGAAACTTATGATATTGTTATTGTTAATATGTTTTGTTTCAATAATTTGATCATAACAATCATTCAATTCAATTATGTTTACATCATCTCGTGTAAATAATATCGGATTCTTGTTGATAAATTTTGACAATATCGCAATGGTTGTAGTAAGATTGAACACGATAACATTGGGGGAAGATGGGTCACCTGTCATCACCTGACCTTATCTGACCTCTTGTCCATTCATACGTCTGTAGGTGTGTATGAGAATGATTGTGTGTCCTTTCACGTGTGTATATGTATGTATATGTGTATATATGTATGTATATGTACATATATGTATGTGTATGTATATGTATGTGTATGTATATGTATGTGTATATATATATATATATATATATATATATATATATATATATATATATATATATATATATATACATACGTGTGTGTATGTGTGCGTCCGTAAATATATGTATGTATTTATAGAATCATACATACATACATAGGCATATGACGTACATCACACGAACAATTATAATATGGAATATCTGTGTTTGCATCTGATTCTATTCCGTTGTGTTGTAGAAATAAATACCCATTTGATAATTTTTTGTTGCTATTGCAATAATCCTCAACATCATTTCTTATCACCAACACCCGTCATTATACGTTCACCATCTCAACATGCAAACCATAAGCATCATTATCATCAACACCATCCCCAACAGACCTTCACAATTGCAAAGTATTGCATAATAGAAGAATTCTTAATGTTTGATACGACATAAAAACGATTGATATGATTTTGTCAAAGTTGTTTTCACTCCCCAGAAGGTCTGAGTTGCCATGTCATATTTTTCGTTCCCCTTTTAACCCCTTCACGTCTCTCCTATTGATGGATGAGTATGCTGATGAATACAGCATATTCAGTATATCTGTAGCTTATTCTAGAGAACGGGAATATGTTAATTCATTCGTTCAGTGGGAATCTGGATTTTTGAGTTTAGATGTTATGTTGGGATTTTATTTTAATTAAAGTTCCTTGATCTGTATAATGTAGGATTCTGAGGTATCTATTCTTGTATTTGTTCTGAAATTTTACATTAAAGAGGAAGTTGAATGTTGTTTGTATCAACACCACGATCATTATAAATATCACTGTCATCACTACAGTCAGCATCGTCATTAACATCACCACAGTTAACATCATTATACCACAGTCAACTCCATCATCATTATCATCACCACAGTTATTACCACCAATACCACAATACCCATCCTTACTCTCATCACCATCCTCACCATCACCATCCTCACTCCTCATCACAATCCTCACCATTCTCCCTCATCATCACTCCACCTCACAATCCTCACTCCTCATCACTCATCCTCATCACAATCCTCACCATCATCACTCCTCATCACCGCCACTAAAGCACCTTCCTCACCATCATCACTCCACATCACCATCTACCAGTATCATCACAATCCTCACCACCATTATCACTATCCTCACCATCCTCCCTCCTCATCACAATCCTCACCATCATCACAAGTCCTCCTCACCACCGACACTAAAGCATCTTCATCTCCTCCTCCATCTCCCGCAGGTGCTAAAGATGCTGAAACACGTGACCTACCGCTCCACCTCGTCCTTGAGTCGCGCCCCGCCGGAACTCACCTGCCGGGGCTCGAGCGTGTGTCCCGACACCCTGAGCCTCAAGGGCGACCTGTCCCCCTCCTCCCCCGAGATGACACTCAAGGCCAAAAGCTTGTTGTCTTCCCCGGACACGCTGTCCCTCAAGGACGAGCCTATGTCGAACTTGAAGGGCTTCTCGCCGGACTCCATCAGCCTCCACTCGACCCTCAGCTTCTCCTCCTTGGCCATCGGGAGGTTATCCTCGAGGTGTTCCTCCACCGCTTCTCTCAACGAGCCGCAGACGGTGAGTGTCTCGTGGTGTTGTGATGGTGTTATATTGTTGTGGTATGGTGATACCTGGCGTTTTTTTGTGATGATCTTGGTTAGAGGGATGGTGTCATCACAGAATATATACGAATGCATATACACACTACACTACATACGCACACGCACGCACGCACGCACACACCCAATCCCACACACGCACACACACACACACAACACAACACCACACACAAAACACCCCTCCTCCCTCCCCCCTCACCCCACACACACACACCCCTCCCCTCCCCCACCCATCCCCCACACACGCAAAAGCTCCTCTAACACCGGTCCTGACGCCAGCGGAGAGAGTGGCATCACGCACGCACGCACGCAATTACAGCCTCCTCTCCAAGACCCGATTGGCGTCGAGGGGCGAGTTCACGAGATTACGAAACCCGAAGAGATTGAAAAGCTTGGCGTGAGGACGGAAAAGCTTAATGGAGCTGGGTTAGTTGTGGCGGAGTGCGAGTGGGAGTGGGAATTGGGGTACTTGGGTGGTACTTGGTACTGGCGCCTTGCTTCTCTTCTCTTCTCTTCTCTTCTCTCTGTTCTGTTTTGTTCTGTTCTGTTCTGTTCTCTTCTCTTCTCTCTTTTTCTCTCTCAGTTCTATTCTCTCTCTCTCTCTCTCTCCTCACCTCTCCTCTCTTCTCTTCTTTCTCCCTCTCCTCTCTCTCCCTCCCCCTTTCTTCTCTTTCTATTTATGAGAGAAAGATTAAACAAATATAAACAATGAGAGGTAGTAAAAAGAGATAAAGCGAAAGAGTAAAAGAAAGAAAGAAAAGAGAGAGAGAGAGAGAGAGAGAGAGAGAGAGAGAGAGAGATAGAAAGAAAGAAGATATAGAGAAAGAAAGAAAGAAAGAAAGAAAAGATAAAGCGAAAGAGAGAGACAGAGAGAGAGGGAAAGAGCCCAGCCTAATGAAACGGGCCCGGTTCCCATTATTAAGCAGCCAACTTCCTGTTCCTTTCTGCGCCTCTTCCTTCCTGCCAGACGCCCACGGAACGCGTCAGCTGAGCGTAGGGCGGCGAGGAGGGAGGAGGGAGGGAGGGAGGAGGGAGGAAGGGGTAGGCCCGTGTATGTAGGCCGCCCCTGGAAAATATATTGGTGTTGTTATGTGCTATGGAGGGTAGGGGATGTGTTTTGTATTTGTTGTTTTTGTTTTTATTGTTGTTGTTTTGGGTTGTTTTGTGGGTATTTTTCTTTGCCGGAAGTGTCGGGTCGTCATTTTTTTCGTAATTTTGATTTGTCGATATAAGTATAATTTTAGAGGAAATATGTATACGCACATATATACCTCCTTACCTCAATAAAACGCCAAAATAACGTAATAGAGACAGATGAAGAGAGAGAGAGAGATAAAGAGAAAGAAAGAAAGAGAGAGAGAAAGATAAAAAGAGAAAGAAAGGGAGAGAGAGAGAAAGAGAAGGAGAGAGAGAGAAAGAAAGAAAGAAAGAGAAAGAGGAAAGAAAGAAAAAGAAAAAAAGAAAGAGAGAAAAAAGAAAGAGAGAAAAAAAGAGAAAGAGAGAAAGAAAGAGAAAAAGAGAAAGAAAGAAAGAAAGAAAGAAAGAAAAAAATAGAAAGAGCAAGAGCAAGAGAGAGAAAGATAGACCTATATTTCTGTCACGACACAGAGGCCGGCGCACGCCCACCCCGCCCTGCCAGCTACTCACGGGGGCCTAAGGTAAAGCTCACGGAATGGTACAACACCCATTAACTTTCCCTCCCATGACCAGAAAAAAAAAATTATGCCGATAACCCATTAGGTTTGGAACTTGGGTTGGTTGAGTTTTTTTTTTTTTTTTTTTTGTCTCTCTCTCTTTTTAGCGTTTGGGAATCTTGTTTTTATTTATTTATTTGTTGTTTGTCATTTGTCATATATTTATATATTTTTTATCATATTTATTATTTTGTTATTATTATTTATTATTTATTTTTTATTTTATTTTTTGCGGCGGAAAATCGTTCGTTTTCGCAAATGAAATAGTCATAGCGGGACGGAAATCGCGATATACAACTTTATTTTCTATTATAATATAACACATTTAATGGATCTCTCTCCCCCTACCCCCTCCCCTCCCCCACCCCTTTCCTGCCTCGCAAAGAGGAAGAGAGAACGAAAAAAAAACAAGAAATGAAACAAACGTCCCTCCCTGTGTTAAAGGGGTAACGCCTATAAAATGTTTCTTTCTTCACGATCAACACTGAGTGATGAGGAGAAATGGACTTTTAAGTGGTGTTTTGTTCTGTATTTCTTCTTCATTGTTTCCCCTCCCTTTTTATACGTGTTTTTTTTATCCCGGTGATAGTAATTCACGAAGGAATAACGAAGATTTTACGATTTTTCTTTGCAAAGAATCAAGCTTAAGGGAAAAACTCGTGGTCATGCCAGCAGGGGATACGGACTTAACCCTTTCTGCTTGAAGTGTGGTCCGTCCCTCCGGCTTTGTTATGTATGACGTGTTATTTCCCTCATTCATATACGCATCAGAATTTTTTTTTTTCTTTTTTGTCCCTTTAGAACCTTCGGGATTGAAGGAACAATGAGATATTTTGGCGTACTTATTTACCGGCAAATTTTTCACACAATTCGAGTGTTCCGCAGGTTTAGTTTCCTTTCTCTTTTCTTTCTCTTCTATTTATCTCTCTCTTTCTTCTATTTCTCTCTTTCTCTCTGATTGTCCCATGGCTTTCATCTTTCTACGGTTTGGAGATGATGCAAGTGATGAAAGTATATATATTTTTTTATTCACGTGTAATCAAATTGCAACTTTCTATGAAATCAACTTTTTTTTTTTTTTGAACTTCCCGTCTCCGTGACACACTGCATTGTTTTTGATTGTTTTGCATCTAGGTAAACGGATACATTAAGAAAGTGTAAGAAATTCGGGAAAATCTGTCACAAGCGGTGACCTGTGTGACCTCCTCGCTCCCTCCTCCCTCCCTCCCCCGTCCCAATGCCCCCTCCCCCTCTGCCCTTCCTCCCTTCCTCCCTTCCTCCCTCCGTCCCTCCCCCCCCTGCCCTTCCTCCCTCCCTCCGTCCCCCCCCCTCTGCTCTCCCTCCCTTCCTCCCTCCCTTCCTCCTTTCTCCTTCCCTTCTCCCTCTGCCCTTCCTCCCTTCCTTCTCTCTCCCTTTTACCTCCCTCCCTCCCTTCTCCCTCCCTCCCTTCCTTCTCCCTCCCCCCCACCCAATGCCCCTCCCCTCTACCCCCCCTGCCCCCTGTCCCCCCCTCAAAGTTCCTTCGAGGTGCTGCTGTGAGAAAAAGTGCGAAAGCCTCGCCATTGTTTTCACGGTCCCATAATCACAATCGGAGAAAACGAGGTGTGGTTTGAACTTGGCATTAACTCGGCGGGTAATCGTGTTAAGAGCTACGGCGTGGAAGTGCGTGCGTGTGTGTGCGTGTGTGTGTGTGTTTGTGTGTGTTTGTGTGTGTGTTGCGTGGGTATGAAACTCTGTGCGTATGGTGACGGTTCTGGTGTATGGGACGTTGTGTGTGTGTGTGTGTGTGTGTGTGTGTGTGTGTGTGTGTGTGTGTGTGTGTGTGTGTGTGTGCGTGTCTGATTGTTTGCGTGTGTGTGCGTGTCTGAATGTATGTGTATGTGTGTGGTTACGTGTGTGCGTGTCTGAGTGTCTGTGTCTGAGTGTGTGTGTATGCGTGTCTGAGTGTGTGCGTATGCGTGTGTGTGCTTGTCTGAGTGTGTGTGTCTGTGTCTTAGTGTGTGCGTGTCTGAGTGTCTGTGTCTGAGTATGTGCGTGTCTGAGTGTGCGTGCGTGTGTGTGCGTGCGCGTGTTGTTGTCGGGTAGTCGTTCCAGCGGCGAGGAGAGGTTCCTGCCCCGGAACGAAGTGTGTCGTGATGTGTTCGCGAGGCTGACGGTAAATCTTGTCAAGGAAGAGGAAGTAGGAGGTTCCTTTCGGTTGGTGTTTGTGTTATGGTGTTAGAATGGCGCCGCACGGAGGAAGAAGGAGGAGGCTTTGGGTGTTAAGACTCCTTGGTAATAAGGCTGAGAGTTTGTTTATTTGTTTGTTTGTTTGTTTTCTATTGTGTTGTGGCGGCAAACGCATTTCTTTTCTTGTCAGTTCTTGAAGAATCAGAATGAAAATTCAGAGACAGAATTCCTATCTCGGTGTGTTACGAAGTGGGTTCTTCAGCGTTAGTTTTCTAGTAGTTATTTTTATATTCTTCCTCCCTTTTATTCGTCAACAAATTATCCCTTGAATTCATCTTCGATCGGAGTGCAGAAGGTGTAACTTAACTTAGAATACAAACAACTAGAACTCCATTCTAAAAATGTATCCCTCGCCGAGACAGATCCCTTCGTGTCAGGGCCCAGTGGTGAGTCTCAAATTATAACGATTTCTTCAAGTCATTCCCGACCGTTAAGACAAGGCAGTTTAGCATCAGAAGGGGCAGGTAGTGATAGGGGTGAGAGACAGAGAGAGAGAGCGAGAGAGAGAGGGAGCGAGAGAGGGAGCGAGAGAGAGAGAGAAGTGAGCAGAATAGACCAGAGAGAGAGAGAGAGCGAGAGAGGGAGAGAGAGAGAGGGGGAGAGAGGGAGAGAGGGAGAGAGGGAGAGAGAGAGAGAGAGAGAGAGAGAAGAGAGTGAGAGAGAGAGAGGAAAGAGAGAGAGAGAGAGGGAGCGACTGAGGGAGCGAGAGAAGCCTGGAGCAGCGGGGAGAAAATGACAGGTAGTTGATATGTAAGGAAGGAAAGAGCGAGGGAGGGTCTATTCTCTGATAAAGAAGGCGTGGATATGAAAAAGAGGTAAATATAGGAAGATAAGAAGGGTATGTTTCAAAGGCGAGAGATAGATTGGAGAGAGGAATATAGTCTCTCGCTCTCGCTCTTTCTCTCTCTCTTTCTTACTCCGTGCGCGGCAAAGGTGCACTGGCTTAATTAACTCTCCCTCGGGGCCAGCTCTACCCCCCCCCCTCCGAGTCACCTCCCCGTCCCCCATCTCCTCCTCCTCTCCGCCCCACCCCCTCGGCGCTTCCAAATACCCCCTCCACTCCACTCCACGCCCGCCCGCCCGCCCGGTGCCCAGAAGCCATGCCCCGAGCACCGTGACCTCCGACCCACCTAACCCCTTCCTTCGACCTCGACTTTTTTGTCACGTGACCCGACATTCTTGACTTGACCTCCAGACCACCCGCGGCTACTAGGGCAAAGCCAGGCTGAGCATGACACGGAGGCTTTGTTGATCTAGTCTGTCGCTCTCTCTCTCTCTCTCTCTCTCTCTCTCTCTCTCTCTCTCTCTCTCTCTCTCTCTCTCTCTCTCTCTCTCTCTCTCTCTCTCTCTCTCTCTCATACTTTGCAAGTCTTTGTTGAGTGTCGCCTGATTGATAATGGCTTATTAGCAGAGGTGTTTTGTTTTCATTGCTCGACGTATATATATAGAGAGATAGATAGATAGATAGATAGATAGATAGATGGATAGATACTCGACGCGGTCTCATATATCTTGTTCTTCTTTACTCAAGTGGGAGCACCAGTATTTGCACTCATTTGGAGTCTTGTTATTATGTATTTGCTTCTACACTTCGGTATTTATTTCCTTATTGATCTCTTATTCTTGGCATTCTCACCCTGCTCCCTTGCGAATAGCAACCCTGCGTAGCCCACGTGCTTAATTAGGTCTAACGCCTCGTCCTTTCCTCCTCCGACAGACGCCCGTGAAGGTCTACCTGCGATCCCTCCGACCCGACATCGAGTACAAGACCGTCAGCCTGTCGTCCTCCACGACCTGCCGTCAGCTGATCCTCATGCTCCTGGCCAAGTTCCGTCTGCGTCACCGCGACCCCAACCTGTTCTACGTGACGATGGAGGTCGTGGTGCGAGGGCCTGGAGGAGCGCCTCCCGCTCGACGGCTCTTGGTGCTGGACGACCACGCCTGTCCGGCGGAGCTGCAGCAGTGTCGTCCCCGCGGGGAGGCGCGCTTCAGCGTGGGCGTCCGTCGAGGCGGCCTGCTGCGCGTTCATGACTCCATCCTCATGCCTGGGGTGAGTGCTGGCTTTTGGGGCTTTTTGGCTTTTTGGAGTTCGATGATTTTGGTGAACCCGTTTTCTGTTTAGTAACAGGACGAGAATTATTCAATTTACAAATTCCCCCTCTCGTCGTTTCCAGTCCCAATACAAGTCGCTGCTGGTCTCGTACCGCACGACGGCGGAGGAGCTCGTGCAGCTGCTCCTCAACTGCTACAGCAGCAAGGAGAACCCCAAGAACTACGCCGTGCACGAGGTCAACAAGAACCCGTACACCGACCGGCCGCTACAGCCCGACGAATTCCCGCTCCTGGTGCAGAGCGAGTGGCCGAGGGCCTCCCGCCACAACTACGCCTTCGTCCTGCGTCGCAACGTCTCGTACGCCCTCAGCCTCAAGTCGAGAGTAAGTTCAAGCGGAACATCAACAAACAGTCGATGCCTGTCGATGCTTGTGCAATATCTCCCTCCCAATGAATGGTTGCATTTATTCTAATTGTTATTTTTCCCTCCGCTCCTCAGGTGTCCTGGAGAAGGAGCCTCGACCAGTCGAGCACCGACACCGAGTCCGAGCACGAGGACCACAACACCACCATCGGGAGCCTGATCTCCACCTCGAGCGTGTCCTCCGCCCTGAGCACCTCGTCCAGCGGCAGTCTGTCCTCCACCGGCAGCGACGCCTCGGACGGCTCCTCCTCGTCGGGAGTGTCGTCCATGGCGTCCCCGAACGTGTCTCTGGCGTCCTCGAAGGCGTCCCTCCCCGTCGCGACCCCCACGTCCTCGGCGACGCCTTCGCCAGCCGTGACGCCGGCTTCGTCCGCGCCGGCGTCCCCAGCCACGTCCCCGTCCTCGTCTCCCGCGAAGAACACGACCACCTCCGGTGACGCCAAGCTCTCTCCGAGCGAGGCGCCGAAACCTCAAACAACGACGACCACGACTACGACGACGACGATGACGACCCAAGCGTCCAAGCCTCCCGTCCCCACACCCACCCCCACACCCACGTCCACATCCCAGGGCCCCTCCGCGTCGGGAGACAAGCCCGCGACGCCGAAGCCCGTGGCGCCAAAGCCCGTCCCGAGGACCATCCTCAACATCATCACCGTCACGGGGAAGATCGTCTCGACGCCGCAGCAGAGGGGCCAGTCCGCGACGCCCTCCGCCGCCGCCCGGAGTGACAGCAGCAGCACCCTCCCCAAACCTATCATCATCTCAACGACGCTCGCGCCGTCATCTTCACCAGCATCTCCCTCTCCCTCGAGCGCAGCCTCCTCCGCTAAGGCGACCTCGTCGTCGTCCACCTCTCCGTCGACACTGGTCTGCCGCAGCCGCAGCCCGCAGCCCCCCCAAGAGCCGCGAGCGACGCCGCAGCCGAAGCGAAGGTCGTCCTGTTGCCCAAACTACGAGAACTGCTTCTACATTTGAGCCTCACGGCGCCAAAGATGCCACATGCCAAAGATTTGTTGGTGAGTTTGGCACCCGTTTCTTCTTCTTTCTTTTTGTTTTTCTTTGCTTGTGATTAAACCTTTTTCTTTTTTCTTCTTTTTCTTTGCTTGTGATTAAACTTTTTTTCTTTCTTTTTTTGCTTTGCTTGTGATTAAACTATTTTTTTTCTTTGCTTGCGATTATTTTTTTTCTCTCTCTCTTTCTTTCTTTCTTTTTTTTTACTGATATTCAAAATTCTAAATTAAGTATATAAATGACGTAGATAATTAATTTCGTATTTTTTTCCTCTTCATTACAGATGCTCAGAGCGACGACAGTCCTCGTGTTGACACCAGTGGAGAGGAGTCACCCAAATGGCTCGTATATACATACATATATATATATAGATATCTTATTATATATACACACATCATCTGTTTGAAAGAAGAAGAAAAAGAAAACGCCTTTCCTCATCAAAAGCTACAGCCATTTACTCATAAATACAATAACAAGAAGGAGATCGTATTTCATAATAGTGTGGGTTAGAAATTGCAAAGCTAACTAGGTGTTCTAAGTTCTTGTTGTTCTTTTTCTTCTTCTTGTTGCACGTCAAGGCAACGAATCTTGTTATGAGAGTTATGAAAGCGGGAGATTATTGCTTTTCCAGTGACTCGATGGAAAAGGTCCTTTCTTCTTTCGTGCCTTCGGTGCTGTCAGAGGTCACGTGAAAAAGCCAAATACGACGCGGGGTCATAAAAAATAATTATCATGATTCATTCTTTTCTCTCTATCTGTCTATCTCTCTTTCTCTCTATCGTTCTCTTTCTCTCTTTCTTTCTCTCTTCTTCTTTCTCTCTCGTTCTCTCTTTCTCTTTCTCTCTTTCTCTATCTCTCTTTCTCCTTCTTTCTCTCTTTCTCTTTCTCTCTCTCTCTCTCTCTCTCTCTCTCTCTCTCTCTCTCTCTCTCTCTCTCTCTCTCTCTCTCTCTCTCTCTCTCTCTCTCTCTCTCTCTCTCTCTCTCTCTCTCTCTCTCTCTCTCTCTCTCTCTCTCTCTCTCTCTCTCTCTCTCTCTCTCTCTCTCTCTCTCTCTCTCTCTCTCTCTCTCTCTCTCCTTCCCTGGAAAGTTCACGGACATCCTGTGTACCAAAAAAAAACAAAAAAACAAATAAACAACGTGTTAAATCTTTGTTTACATACTTCATGCACGTTTTTTTATGCTATCTTTCTTTCTTCCTGTCTTTCTTTCCTTTTTTTTATTATTCACGTCTCCTTAAGTGTGTCACCACCGCTCTTACGAGTCTTCCGCATCGCCCCCTCCCCCCCCCCCCCCGCCCCCCGTCCCCCCGTCCCTCACTCTTACGTGTCTCGGAGTCGCCGGTTGAGGAGGAGGAGGAGGAGGAGGAGGAGGAGGAAGAGACGGAAGAGGAAAAGGAGGAAAAGGAGTCGGCGGAGGAAGAGGAGGAGGAGGAGGAGGAAAAGGAGTTGGAGGCGGAGGAGGAGGAGGAGGAAAAGGAGGAAGAGACAAGAAAACAATTGTAGTAGTGCGTGCGAAACTCCGGTTCTTCCTCCTCCTCGTGCCCTCGTGTATGTGGTCTTTGTTGTGATTGTGTCTGATACCGAGGAGGAGGAGGAGGAGGAGGAGGAGGAGGAGGAGGAGGAGGAGGAGGAAGAGGAGGAGGAGGAGGAGGAGGGGGGGGAGGGGGAGGAGGAGGAGAGGGGGTGTGTGTATTATAGTTGATAGGTCGAGAACTGACTATGTGTTTATATATATGTGTGTGTATATATATATACATACATATGTTTGTGTTTATGTATGTATGTATGTATGTATATGAATACTGCATCTATAATTCGGTCTTGATTCTAGATTGTACACTATATTATTGTTATATATATATGCATATCATGTGTGAAAATGTCTTCTTTTCACTTCTTGTTTGTCATCTTCATATCATGTCATTTTTTTCTTTCCTAGTTTCCGTTGTTGTTTTGTTTTTTTTAGAAAACGAAGGAGAAAACAACAGTCAACTCATAGACCGCACCATCACTATTGTATATTTATATATTTATAAATATATATATATATTTATATATTTATACATATATATATATTTATATTTATATTTACGACCAAATATGTTATTTTCTCGAGACCTGTTAACTCATATCATTAAGACTTTTATGTGTATACTCCTGTTTCTATGATAGTCAGCTTCTAAGTCATTACTTGAAAGAGGGAATAAGATAAGATAGATTAGTATTTAAGGATGAACACAAATCGGTTTATAGTACAAATGGGGAAGAAATCAGAAAAAAAGAAAATAAATGAATCTCGGTTTCCCTTCGATTGCCAAGAAAAAGAGAGTAAAGAGAGAGAGAGAGGGAGAGAGAGAGAGAGAGAGAGAGAGAGAGAGAGAGAGAAAGAAAGAAAGAGAGAGAGAGAGAGAGGGAGAGAGAGACTCTTTTACTTTGACGAGTTTCGAGAGAGAGGGAGAGAGAAATAGAAAGAAAGAGAGAGAACGATAGAGAGAAAGAGAGACTCCTTTTTTATCCGATAAGGAGGAGGATAGCGTAAGGGGGGGGGGGGGATGGAACCCCTTCTCCCCTTCATCAAAGGCGCCCTCTGTTGAGAGAGGATAATAACAGGATTCAAAGGGCTACCCGTTTAGAAGGAGGTCGAGGGGCACACACACACACACATACGCTGTTGGAGGGATGAGGTGGGTGGTTGGGTGAGTGGGTGTGGGCGGGTGGGCAAAGATGAAGGAAACCCACTTAGGGCGGTATCAAGTCCAGCATTGGATTTTTTTTTTTTTTTTTTTTTTTTTTTTTATTTTTTTTTTTTCTTTACTTCTTTTTCTTCTTCTTTTTTTAACGTAAATTGCCAGGTATGAAGAAGACCTTGTGTTGTTTTGAGTCATTGGGGAAGAATGTTAATTGCTCTAGATTCGATTTTTTTTTTAATTAAGAAACATATTTCCTTTTATTTTTCCGTGTGTGTGTGTCCTGTCTTGACGAATTTTATGATTGAAAAGGGAAATATAGCGTTATATTTATATACATGGTATACAGTATATACGTTATATTTATATTCTCTCTACACCCTATTATTTCTAGTATTCCAACCGCGCCCCCCCCCCCCTTCAACAAAAAAAAAAGGAGTCGCATATTTAAGAGGCATTAACGAACGCAATAACAGGGGCTAAGAAAGGCATTATGAACTCAAAGAGGCATTTTTATCCAGGGGACTGAGAGAGAGAGAAAAAAAAATCATATAATCTCTCTACATTTAAACGATATTCATTTTTTTAAATAGGTAAAACAACCGAAACAATCGAACGGTGCAAACAAGATGTCGTTTTGTGTTTGAAAAGAAATAACGGTTTTATTTTTTTTTAACGGACCGTTTTGTAAACAACTTGTGCTTTGTGTTTCACCTGTTAATTAACGGAATGCATGTGTTATATGATACTTACATATATTTATATTGGTTTATAGCAAGTACTAATGATACTTGTTCTCTTTATTGTTTTGCTCTTGTAATTATGTAAATACAGTGTAAATACAAATGAAAAATAATGTGTTAAAGATTTACATATATTTATGTCTCTCTACCGAAACAAATATATTATTAATAAACTATTCATCTTTGGTTTGAATCATCCTTTCTTTATTTGTCTTTATCTGAAGCCATTTATAAGGAATCTAATATGAATATTGAGGATTCATGTGATAGTTATATGTGATTGTTACATTTATATATTTTAGATGCTTTTCCTTTCACAAATTTTAAACATGACGTGGAAGATATTTTATAAAAATATGATATACTATTTCTCTCAACTTCTTGCTTCTCTCTCTCTCTCTCAGTCTCTCTCTTCTCTCTAGCTATCTCTTTCTTTTTTCTCTCTCACTCTCTCTCCTCTCTCCCCATCTCTCTTCTCTCTATCTTCTTTCTATCTCTCTCCTACCCCTCTGTATCTTTCTCTCTCTCACTCTCCTCTCCCCCCTATCTCTCTTCTCTCTCTCTCCTACCCCTCTCTCTTTCTATCTCTCACTTTCTCTCTCTCCTCTCCCCCTATCTCTCTTCTCTCTCTCTCCCTCTTTCTCTCTCTCTCTCTTTCTCTCTCTCTCTCTCTCTCTATCTCTCTCTCTCTCTTTCTCCTCTCCCCTTATCTCTCTTCTCTCTATCTTCTTTCTCTCTCTCTCTCTCTCTCTCTCTTTCTTTCTCCCTTTCTCTCCCTCTCTATCATTCTCCCCTAACATTCGTCCACCCATATATCCAAATCTATCAATCGATATTTCTTCTATAAATCTTCCTATATAACCACAACGAAATTAAGAAAGACAAAAAAAAGGGAGCAACATAATTTATATACTTCATTATCTAACCGTCAGCAACATAGGAAACCCTATATAAAAAA
>BOPN01000332.1:418257-425757 GCA_017312705.2 Penaeus japonicus
CCCACTCCTTCTCCTCCACCCCTCGCACCCTCCCCTCAACCCCTCATCCTCCCCTTCCACTCCCATCCACCTCTCCTTCTATCTCCACCCTTTCACCTCATCCTACCCTCCACACTACCCCTCCATCCCTCCCTTCCAAACTCTTCCACCCCTCCACCTCCCCTCCCACTCCCACCTCTCTCTCCACCCACTTCCTTCCACTCCCACTCCCACCCATCCCCCACCCACTTCCTCCCACCCCTATCCACCCCTCCTATCCACCCCTCCTATCCACTCCTTCCCATCCACCTCTCCTTCTACCTCCACCCCTCCCATCCCTCAACCCCTCAACCCCACTCCCATCCCCCACCCTTCCCCACCACCTCTCCACCCAACCCTCCACTCCCACCCTCCCCCACCCCCATCCCCAACCCCCTTCCCACCCCTCCCATCCACCCTATCCCACCCCCCCTATCCACCCACCCCCACCTCTCCACCCTTCCCACCCCTTCCCACCCCCTATCCACCCCTCCTATCCCCCCACCCACCCCCCCTATCCACCTCACCCTCCACCCTACCCTTCAGGAGGAGGAGGAGGACGACTCTCCTGCCGAGGGGTCGTGAGGTCGCGAGGGGGGCACCGCCATCATAATTTCCTTCCTGTAAGTGTCATTATGTTATTTATGTACCCGAGGTAAGTCACGGCCGCCCCCCTCCTCCTGGGTTTCCTTGCCGCGGGGGCACCGAACGACGCGGCCAGGCTACTTACGGACTACACCGGTAGGCTAGGCTACTAAATACACTGGCAGACTACATGGCTTACTGGTAGGTTACTTGATACACTAGCAGACTAAGAAATACTCTGAAAGACTACAAGAAACACAGGCAGACTTACTTATTTAATACACTGACAGACTACAAAATACACAAGCAGACTTATTAATACACTGACAGACTACAAAATACACAAGCAGACTTATTAATACACTGACAGACTACAAAATACACAAGCAGACTTATTAATACACTGAAAGACTACAAAACACACAGGCAGACTTCTTAATACACTAGTAGGCTACAAGATATACTTGCAGCCTACAAATTACTCTCGAAAACTACAAACCCCATTTTCAGAAGATAAACTACACAGACATAATGCAAATTATACAGACAAATTGCACGTTGCAACACAAAACTGCAAAATTTATTAGTAAAATACACGCAGTCTCGAGATTTTTTTTTTTATCATAAACGTTTCCTCTTTGTTTTTTTGTTTTTCTGTTTTTTTGTTTTGTTTTTTTCGTTCTATTGTCGTTTTTTCCTCTTAATTACTTTGTTGTTATCTCTCTCTTTCTCTGTCTCTCTCTATCTGTCTCTGTCTGTCTTTCTCTGTCTCTGTCTGTCTTTCTCTGTCTCTCTCTCTCTCTCTCTCTCTCTCTCTCTCTCTCTCTCTCTCTCTCTCTCTCTCTCTCTCTCTCTCTCTCTACCCCCCCCTCTCTCTCTCTCTCTATCTATCTTTCTATCTATCTATCTTGCTCTCTCTCTCTCGCCCTTATCTTCATGCTCGTGTTCCTCTCGTTTTTAATCATTATTGCAACTATCGTCATCATCTGCTTACACTAAATAAATACGATAGTTGTATCACAAGGCTTGGTATACTGCACACGATATATATATATATATATATATATATATATATATATATATATATATATATATATATATATATATATATATGTGTGTGTGTGTTTGTGTGTGTGTGTGTGTGCGTGTGTGTGTGTGTGTGTGTGTATATATATATATATATATATATATATATATATATATATATATATATATATATATATATATATATATATATATATATATACATACACTCTTTTTAAATGACACTTTTTTCTTTTTGTTCTATTCTCTTACTCTTGATAATTTTATTTCTTTTTTGTCTGTTTATTCTTTCTTTTTTTTTGTTTTTTTTTTTTTTTTTTTTTAGTTTTTTTTTGTGTGTGTGTATCTGTGTCTGTTTGTAGGGGGGGGATGTGTGTGTTTGTTTGCGTGTATGTATGTGTGTGTGTATGCCTGTGTGTGTATGTGTGTGTGTGTTTGTGCGTGCGTGGTTATGTATGTGTGTGTGTCTGTATATCAAGTACCCGTCTGCATGTGTATGTTTAGGCAAAGTCACCATAACATCCTATTAAAAAAAATTAAGCCAGTTTCTCAGACTAACCCCAGTGACTCTTGCAACACTGAATGCAGTTGAGCTTAATTGGTACACGCGAGAAAAGGGGGGAGAGGGAGTAGGGGGTGAGGGGGAGGGGGAGGGGGGGATTCATGAATGAAAATGGACCTGTTCATTATTATGTTAAGAGTATGGGGAGATAGGTAGGTGAGGGGAGGTGGGGAGGGGAAGGAGAGAGGGGAGAGAGGGGTGGGGTAGGGGAGAGGGGAGGAGAGAGGGGAAGGAGTGGGGAGGGATGGATGGGAGGATAAAGGGAGAGGGAAGGAGGGAGGCGAGGGGAGAGGGGAGGCGAGGGGAGAGGGGAGGGGAGGAGAGAGGGGAAGGAGTGGGGTAGGGGAGAGGGGAAGGACTGGGGTAGGGGAGAGGTAGGGAGGCGAGAGGAGAGGGAAGGAGGGGGGATGGAGTGGGGGGTAGGGGAGAGGGGAGGGATGGATGGGAGGATGAAGGGAGATGGAGGGAGGGAGGGAGGGAGGGAAGAAAGGAAGGGGGGAAGAAGGGAGAAAGAGAGGAAGGGGATGGAGAGGAGAGAAAGAGAGAGAGAGAGAGAGGGGGGGGGGTGGGATGGAGTTAAAGATAGATAGGTAGATAGATAGAGAGAGAGAGAGGATATATATATATATATATATATATATATATATATATATATATATATATATATATATATATATATATATATATAGAGAGAGAGAGAGAGAGAGAGAGAGAGAGAGAGAGAGAGAGAGAGGAGATAGAGAGATAAGAGAGAGAGAGAGAGAGATATATAGATAGAGAGAGAGAAGAGATAGAGAGATAAGAGAGACAGAGATAGATAGATAGAGAGAGAATTAGACTCCTACTCAAGTTAAACTTCCACAGTCTATATCTCTTTCAATAATTCTAATAAAAAAACAAGAAGAAAAACAAGAAGACACAGAATATTCCAAACCGCAATACGGATTATAGTAACCTTCGTCATTAGGATTTCAATAGTGCAATGCTGGTATGAAGCAGTTATGCATTATGGTAATCAGAAGTGAAAAAATCATCAGATCAGATCAATGTATCTAATACAATACCTAATACAATACAATAGATAATAGATTAAGTCGCAACATTACTTGGGTTACAGTTAAAATATACTCCTACGAAAATACAACTGCTACAACAGTAACTTTTGTATTAATACAGTATTTTAGGTCACCTCCATGGATACAATACCTGTGATAAAAACACTTACAATATATATAGCTATTGTTAGTTATTGTCTAAAGGCAATGGAAATACCACGACTCGAAATAATGTGTTTGTTATGAACATTGCCACGCTTATAAAAGACCCCGAAAAATACGATGAATTGAATTTAAAAAAAGGTTAGTTCCTAACAAGGTCACGAAATAACATAGGTCAAAGGGTGTATATTGACCTCAAAATTATCCGAAAATGGGTCAGATACTAGAGGTGTTTTAGGTCACGTGATAATAAGATCAATGATAAAGGCAACGGAATAACTGTTGATAGTGCTTGCATGCATAACAGAGCGGAAGAGGAGGGCGGGGGGGAGGGGCGTGTGTGTGTGTGTGTGTGTGTGTGTGTGTGTGTGTGTGTGTGTGTGTGTGTGTGTGTGTGTGTGTGATAGTGTATGTATGTGTGTGTGTGTGTGTGTGTGTGTGTGTGTGATAGTGTGTGTGTGTACAACGGTAAATCTACACAACCATTTAGTTGAAATTATCACAGCTGATCCTTCTTTTTTATACCAACAAACACAAAATATAATCTATCCTTTTATTGCCTTGATGAAAAATTGTAACATCTCTTTAACTTCGATATACAGTCCTATCAATAAATCATCATTGAATTTAGAACTAACAGACCGTTAATTTCTTTCAATTTAACAATCCTATTTAACAGAATCCATTAGCTAATACAGCCCCGTTGTCACTCATTCATGCATCGTTTGTACTACGCTCTCAGCTCATTCATCAAAGTTTCCATTCAAGAAAACTATCAACACATTACTATGACGTCACAACATAAACAATAAATCATAGATACTAGTAGTAATGGACATGCTAGTAGTAATAAAAAAATATATATATTCATAAGTAAATAGAAATAAGAAGCATTAAATCGATAGACAGAGAAATACAGAAAAAAATAATAAATAGAAAAACAAAGAAATAAAATCTTCACCAAAAAGAACTTGGAAAAATAAAGAAAAGACAAAGAAAAGCACCTTTCGAGACAACACAACACCAACACACACACACACACACACACACACACACACACACACACGTTTCACACACACACACACACGCACACACAAACACACACACACACACGACATCGAGGTCGCTTGACTTGCACTAATATAAGCACAGTTAGTCAGTCCTGCAGTCCGGAACTAAATCATTACACATAATAGATCGCGTAATAGTGTCATCATGACAAGAGAGTGCAGTGATGGTGACACAGTTAGCGACAGGAGGATAGGAAACAGAGAGTCATCTAATCACCTTTGAGATCCTGGACTTAAGCTTCGTTGTGTTTCGTTTTCTCGGCGTTTCGACCGTGACGGAAATGGAAAAGGGGAGGGAGGGGGGACGGAGAGGGGGAGGGGGATAGAGAGGTGGGGGAAGGGAGGGAGGGAGGGAGATATGTATGAGAGAGAAAGAGAGAGAGAGAGAGAGAGAGAGAGAGTGGTGGGGGAGGGAGGGAGATGTAGGAGAGAGAGAGAGAGAGAGAGAGAGAGAGAGAGAGAGAGAGAGAGAGGGAGAGAGAGAGAGAGAAGGAGGGGGAGAGAGAGAGAGAGAGAGAGAGAGAGAGAGAGAGAGAGAGAGAGAGAGAGAGAGAGAGAGAGAGAGAAAGAGGTGCGGGGAGAAAGATTTGATTTTGATATGTTTATTCATACTATATACATTGTATACACATGAATAGGCATAGGAACTATGCCTAAATGATTTGTACAGTTCATATTAGATTCTGAGACATACATTGTTGGTAAAGCAGATATTACTGTGACCCTGTCAATCAATAAGCTAGGGCAAAGCTATACATAAGACATAGTAGTGCATGTATATCACTCTAGAGAGGCCTTGCAATTTTATCTATTACTGGCAAGAGAGAGAGAGAGAGAGAGACCGAGGCACCGAGACCGAGACACAAACAGAAAGAAAAAAAGCAGACAATCAAAACAACAACAACAACAACAAACCCTTCAACAACCGAAACCCCGACCCGAACCGAACCGAAAAGCGAACGAACCACCGCTTCATCGTCTCGGAATACACAAACAACAAAAATTTCTCCGGCGCGATCGAAATAAACCCCCCTCCCCCACCCCCCACCCCTCCCCTTGGCGGTGCAACATATCCGCAAAAACACAGGCTAGCGACCCCCCCCCCCCCCCCCCGAAAAACAAGGCAAAGCAAACGAACAAGAAGAAGAGAAGAGACGAGACACAAGGAGAATTAGGCGGCCTTCTTCGGGTGACCTTCCACTACAGGTTCTCGGGGTCGGACACGCGAAGACACACCTCGGAGACTCTGGCTTTGGCGATTCATCGGGGGGGGGGAATCAACCAATTGAGTTTAATGGTTGGTAAATGCAGAGAGAGAGAGTCGGGGGGAGGGGGAGGAGGAGAGAGAGAGGGGGGGAGGGGGGAGGGGGGGGGGGGGGGGGGGGGGGGGGGGGGGAGGGAGAGGGAGAGGGGGGGGAGGAGAGGGGGAGAGAGAGAGGGAGAGGGAGAGAGAGAGAGAGAGAGAGAGAGAGAGAGAGAGAGAGAGAGAGAGAGAGAGAGAGAGAGGGAGGGATGGAGATGTAGAAGAGAGAGAGAGAGAGAGAGATTGGGAAAGGAAGAGAGGATCGGGTAGGTGGGGGAAGGGAGGGGGAGTGAAAGGGGTAGAGGGGGAGAAGGGAAGAGAGAAAAGGGAGATAGGGGGAGAGGGGAACAGAGAGAGAGAGAGAAAGAAAGAAAGAAAGAAAGAGAGAGAGAAAGAGAGGAGAGAAAGAGAGAGAGAGAGAGAGAAAGTGGGAGAGGGACAATATAGAGAAATAGAAGGAAAACGAAGAACAAAACAAGAGGCGGACGACGAAAAAGAAGAAGAAGAACAGGAAGAACAGGGGAAGGGTGAGAACAACAGGGAAGAACACGAAGTAGAATAGAAAGAGGAGGAAGAACAAGAACAAGAACAAGGAGAAGAGACCTACGAAAAAGAAGAGGAGCAGGAATAACAGAAGGAGAAGAACGAAGAAGAAGAAGAGAAAGAGGAAGAAGGAGAGGAAGAGAAAGAGGAAGAAGAAGAAAAGAAAGAGAAAGAGGAGGAAGAGAAAGAGGAGGAAGAAGAAGAGAAAGAGAAAAGGGAGGAAGAAGAAGAGGAAGAGAAAGAGGAGGAAGAAGAAGAAAAAGAGAAAGAGGAGGAAGGAGAAGAGGAAGACAAAGAGGAGGAAGAAGAAGAGGAAGAGAAAGAGGAGGAAGAAGAAGAGGAAGAGAAAGAGGAGGAAGAAGAAGACGAAGAGAAAGAGGAGGAAGAAGAAGAGGAAGAGAAAGAGGAGGAAGAAGAAGAGGAAGAGAAAGAGGAGGAAGAAGAAGACGAAGAGAAAGAGGAGGAAGAAGAAGAAGAAGAGGAAGAGGAGGAAGAAGAAGAGGAAGAGAAAGAGGAGGAAGAAGAAGAGGAAGAGAAAGAGGAGGAAGAAGAAGAGGAAGAGAAAGAGGAGGAAGAAGAAGAGGAAGAGAAAGAGGAGGAAGAAGAAGAGGAAGAGAAAGAGGAAGAAGAAGAAGAGAAAGAGGAGGAAGAAGAAGAGGAAGAGAAAAAAGAGGAAGAAGAAGAGGAAGACAAAGAGAAGGAAAAAGAAAAGATAGAGAAAGAGGAGGAAGAAGAAGAGAAAGAGAAAGAGGAGGAAGAAGAAGAGGAGAAATAAGAAGACGAAGACAAAGAAGAGGAATAAGAAGCGGAAGACAAAGAGAAAGAGGAGGAATAAGAAGAGGAAGAGAAAGAGAAAGAGGAGGAGGAAGAAGAAGAGCAAGCAGCCAGCCGACAGTCAGCTGATCCGATAGCAGATGCTTATCACGAAACCACAATCCACATCTCCCTTCGCGCGCTCACGGACGAATCAACTTTAATCTCCCTCTTCGTCTCTCAATTAACTCGTTCTGCCGATTATCTGTGTCCGGAAGTGTTGTCTCGTGTTTGAGGTATGTGTCTGGATATAAGGAAGGAGGGATTTATAAAGGTGTTTCGCCGGTATCGTGTTTGTCTTTTGTTTTGTTTTTTACTTAGGATTGGATTCTCTTCTGGTCACGT
>BOPN01000332.1:445757-465757 GCA_017312705.2 Penaeus japonicus
GCTGCAGCTGTTGCATTATTGTTGCATGCATGGCCATTGGAAGTTTTAGGTGGATGTCATGAATGCATTAAAACACGCTGGTTCAAGTGTAGCTCATGTCCCTCGTGCTGTGTGTGTGTTTGTTTGTGTGTGTGCGTGTGTGACTGTGTGTGTGTGTGTGTGTGTAAGGTGTGGGTGTGGGTGTGTGTGTGTGACTGTGTGTGTGTGTGTTTGTTTGTGTGTGTGTGTGTTTGTTTGTTTGTGTGTGTGTGTGTGTGTGTATATGTGTGTGTGTGTGTGTGTGTGTGTGTGTGTGTTTGTTTGTTTGTGTGTGTGTGTGTGTGTGTATATGTGTGTGTGTGTGTGTGTGTGTGTTGTACATATACATATATCGATAAATATATACATACATACATTTTTACATAAAGATACGCACACACACACACGCACACACACAACCACATTAACCCTTATCTAAACACCAGGTCCCCCACTTATGCACTATACATTACACACACTCATATATAACGAGGAATGCAAATCACGGTTAAGATCAAGTTTGGATTCTGACATCCGAGGCGACTCCCTAGATGCCAGGATGTAAACAAAAACAATGCCATGTGTGTGTGTTTTTTTTTCTGTTGTTGTGTAGGAGGATATGGATATGTGTGTTGTGTGTATGTGTTTGTTTGTTTGTGTGTGTGTGTATTTGTTTGTGTGTGTGTGTGTATTTGTTAGTGTGTGGCTGTTTGTTTGTTTGTGTGTTTGTGTGTGTGTGTGTGTGTTTGTATGTGTTTGTGTATGTGTGTGTTTGTTTATGTGTGTGTTTGTGCGTGTTTGTGTGTGTGTGGAAGAGGGTGGAGAAGGGGAATATAGGAGGAATGGGAGAGAAGAGGAAAGGGGGTGAAGGAGGGATGAGAAGGATGAAAATTAGGAGGAGGAGAGGGAGAGGAGAAGGGAAAGTTGAAGTGGGAGGAGGAGAGATGAGGAGGAGGAGTATATATATAACATATATATACATATATATATATATACATATATGTATACATATACATATATATACATATATGTATACATATATATACATATATGTATACATATATACATATACATATATACTTATATATATATATACATATATATACATATATCCATACATACATATACACACACATACACATACACATATACACATATATAAACACCTACATGCGCATACATCCCTACCGATAAACAACCAGCGCACATCACTCAGACCCCGCGAAGCCATCACCTGTGCTCACCTGTTCACCTAACAATAACTAGGCCTATTTACCCGAACCCCAGAAGCGACTACCGGGTAAAAAACCGAGTTAAAATTAGTAAAAGGTAAAAGGTTAGCTAGGGACATTAACTTCACTATTGTTTCTTCCCTTAAAAGATTTATTCGGTGTAGAAAGTCTATTATATCTATCACTTTAACTTATGTGTATGTGATTTATTGATGCTATAGTACCTGTGAGTTTTATCGGCGTGGCAAATGTAATAAATATTATTATGTTATGCGGAAATTACGGGAATTATTCGCTATGTGAACACAATGGGGAAAAAACTAGACTATATTATTTGCCTTGGTTTTAAAATGGTTGGTGTTTTTTTTTTTTCTTTTTTTTTATCAAATAGTCTTTTTATGTTCATGAATGATGTGAATGAGAGTGAGATGGGGGTAGAGAGAGGGGGGGAGAGGGAGGGGGAGGGGGAGAGGGAGCTGAAAGAGAGAGAGAGCGAGAGAGAGAGAGAGAGAGAGATGATGAAGATAGATAGATAGAGAGAGAGAGAGAGAGAGAGAGAGCTGAAAGATAGAGAGGTAGAGAGAGAGAAAAAAAGAGAGATGGAGGAGAGAGAGGAAGAAAGTGAGAGATATATATATATATATATATATGTATATATGTATGTATATATATATATATATATATATATATATATATATATATATATTAAGATACCCACCGCTCCTAACCAAGCTACAACCATTCCATATAACAAAAACCACAACCTTTTTAAAATTGAGACGGTGAATCTAATCATATAATCCATAACAAAGATAAAACATTTATTAGAGGAAATAGTAACTCTGAAGAAGGGGAAAGCTTTAGTTGTGTTGCATATTGTATTGCATTTTCCTAGATAAATTGCAGCTTTAAATTCGTGCTTGAGTATGTGACTTATGATTCGCGTTTGTTTGTTTGTTTGTTTGTTTGGCGATGAGGTTTGTGTGTGTTGAAGCGTTCTTATGTGTTTATGGATGTTTGTTTTAGATAGATAGTATTTTTTTTTTAATTCGTCTGTGTATCTATTTTTTATGGTTTATGTTAGTTGTGTATACTGTTTGTTTGTTGTTTGTTTCTCTTGTGTTCTAGTGTTTATTTTTGGGTTTTCTTGTTCATGTTTTATCTTTATTTTGTTTGTATATATATTTTTTTTTCATTAGTTTCTATTCTTTTCTTTATTCTCTTCTATGTTTTACTTCTAGTTTATCTCATTTTGATCTTATTATTATTTTTCTTTGTAATTATATACGGCAAGTTATTACATATCTTTTGTTTGTTTGTTTTTTGGTTTGCTTTCTGTTTTCTTGTTTAATTGCTATTTCGTTTTGTTTCTATTTCAATTCATCATCTATTTCAATTTCTATTTCCTCTATTGATAGATTGTTTTTTGTTATTTTTATGATATATATATATTTTTTATGTTCTTTTTTTTAATTCAACGTTTTTTACACGTTTATTTTTCTTTATTCATTTGTTCATGTTTATTTTCATATAAATTTGTCCTCATTTCATTGCTAACAACAACACTGCAATTCCGATTCCAAATCTGCAACCATTTTTTTCTAATTCAAGTCCTATCACAAACGGCATGCACCGACTGAGGTCAGAGGTCATGTCACCCTCATAGACAACCCGACCGACAAAGAGGTCAAAGGTCATAGTCAACCTGATTGACAAATGCCCCATTATTGAATCTTTTATTTCTTTCGACAGCCAGAATTAGTGAGACGGATTTGATTAGCAGTCAAGATCAATACTGATTTGGGGACTTTGACCTCAGCTGACCTTGCTTTGATTTAATTAGGAGGAATGGTCAATGTCATTCAATATGTGTCTTGGTGTATATATAGTGCTTAAAAAGAGTATATTTCTTTTGTGCTAAAATTTGTAAGATGGAATAACTAGTCGATAAAATAGGCATATTAACTTATAGTGATTTTTAACTTAAAGTAGCAAATACGCATTCTTCGTAACATTAAATAAAAAGAAAAAAAAAATGGAATGGATACCTCTGCAATGAAAAAAAAAGAAAAAAAAAGTTTTATCTATACATTTTTTCCCCAAATCTCACCAATTTATAAGTTTTTTTTATACTTTTTATACGTTGGTTTATAAATCTGTCTCTAAACTATGTATATCATTTATGTACTACCAGTCAAGAATTTCAGAGGTTTTACGCCTAAGTATGCAGGTTTATAATCAAAGAATTCTAGTTTTATGTGTCTAAGTTGGCAGGTATATTCCTAGATTAGATATCGTAACGATTGAAGTGATATAAAATGTTGTAGAAATATTTGAATATTGTCTGTACAGTCGCCTATATTTTGTTCCCTGTAATTTGTGTAATACGTGTAATCCACTCAAACTACATCTGTGCTGAATTATACCAAACTATCTAACACAAAGTACACCCAAATCATACCTCTTTTAACTAATTCTCTTTTAACACTCTCTTCCAGATATAAACCAACAACCAATAATAGAAAATAAAAAAAACACGGATAACTATCACCCACTATACAAAATACCCCAACACAAGGTACACTCCAACCCTAACCAAGAATTTGAAGAAAAAAAAATATGGGTAACTATCAACGACTATATAAAATACCCAAACACAAGGTACACTCTAACCCAACCAAGAATTTGAATAAAAAAAAAATACGGATAACTATCACCCACTATATAAAATGCCCCAACACAAGGTACACTCTAACCCCAACCAAGAATTTGAAGAAAAAAAATATGGATAACTACCAACCACTATATAAAATACCCCAACACAAGGTACACTCTAACCCCACATAAAATGCCTCAACACAAGGTACACTCTAACCTCAACCAAGAATTTGAATAAAAAAAAAATATGGATAACTATCAACCACTATATAAAACGCCCCAACCCAACCTCTGCTAACCCTTTGATTTCTAGATCAGAATGAACCACCCTACGCCAACAAGCATTCCAGAGGGGGGTGGGGGTAGGGGGGGGGGACGGGACTTTAAGCCCACAGGTGATCATATTACTCCTATTACGACCTGCTTCACCCCCCAGTCTAAAGGAAGGATTGAAGTCCGTGGAATTTCTGAAACCCGATCCTGTCGCCATAGTCTGGAGGGAGTTTTGAGAATGAAGGAAAAAGAAAAGTGATTTGATAGATGTGTATTTCAGAGAGTGAAGGATTTTTTTTTGTCTGTTTGTTGTTGTTGTTCTGTAATGATATGTATGGAAGATGTTGTTTTTTTAGTATGAGTTTGTTTATATTTAGTAAGTAGAATTCCAAATATTCTACTCCGTATAAAGATAGACTGATAGATAGACAGATAGACAGATTCAATTCCACAATTACATATAAAGACGCGCGCTTACACACACACACACAAACACACACACACACACACACACAACCTCTGTGCGTGTGTGTGTGTGTGTGTGTGTCTGTGTGTACGCGCGCATGCGTATGACTGTATAGAAATGAGTTAGCTGGTAATACACAATAAAAATCCTCAATGAAGAATTCTTGAAGGCTGGCCATAAGGAAAATAAATAATTATTTTCTATCCCTTCTTCAGTTCGACCTTCGACTGACTTGCTTCCCCTTCAGAGCATTCATTATTCATCCTTCCATTCAGCTTCAGCTACGATGTATAAAGGGCCCATCTAACCCCATCTGCCACAGGACACAAGCATCCTGAAGTTGATCTGTTTTCACGGTGGCGAAAAAGAGGTTTCCTGCTGAAGAGGAATCCTTTCATTTCCCTCAGGAATGCGGACGGAGGGTGGAGGGTGGAGGGGTGGAGGGTGGGGGATGGGGGAGGGGGGGAGGATGGGGGTGGGTGGGGGAGAGGATGGGGTGGAGGATAGGGTGGAGGGAGGGATGGGTGGAGGGGTTGGGAGGGTGGAGGATGGGGGAGGGGTGGAGGATGGGGGAGGGTAAAGGTAGGGGTGGAAGGGTGGAGGTAGGGGAGGGGTGGAGGATGGGGGAGAGGATGGGGTGGAGGATGGGGTGGAGGATGGGGTGGAGGATGGAGGTAGGGGTGGAGGGTGGGGTTGAGGATGGGGTGGAGGTAGGGGTGGAGGGTGGGGTTGAGGATGGGGTGGAGGTAGGGGAGGGTGGATGTAGGGGTGGGGGAGGATGGGGTGGGGGGTGGGGGAGGGTGGAGGATGGGGTGGGGGGAGGGGTGGGGTGGGTGGAGGATGGAGGAATGGGAGAATGAGGGATTTAGGAGGGGAGAAGGAAGGAAAATGGGGGAAGAGGGAGAAAGGATGAAGGGTGGGGAAGAAGTAGGTGAGGGAAATGAAGGAAGGGAAGGAAGGGGGAAGGAGAGTGGAGGTAGAGGGGTAGAAGTATTAGGGAGAAGAAGAGGAGGGGGATAGAGGAAAGGGGAGCGAGGGGGCCAAAGGAAGGGAGGGAGAAGGGGGGGGGAGGGGGGGGAAATATGATCCCAAACACCCAAGTCTCCACGAGGCTTTTCCTGCAACAAGACTGGCTTGATCAATGATTTCGTTTTGCAA
The DNA here is from genome assembly GCA_017312705.2 of Penaeus japonicus. Taxonomy (NCBI): domain Eukaryota; kingdom Metazoa; phylum Arthropoda; class Malacostraca; order Decapoda; family Penaeidae; genus Penaeus; species Penaeus japonicus. The sequence continues at coordinate 451,563 of BOPN01000332.1, forward strand.
TGAATCAAAACAGAGCTTAATGAAGAGCTTGAAATGTTAAAAATAGGAGCGAAGTAACTGACAATATTTTTTTTTTCATATATCAAACGTTACAGAAATATTTATTTATTGTCTATATATTCTCTATTTTCATTTTTTTCTGTTTTCTGTTTTGCTTGTATATTTTTTGCAACATTATTTATGAAGATGATTGCTTTTGCTTTAACACACTATTCATCTTTAATTAAACCTAAACACAATTTTCGTACGTACATAATTTCGACACCACTTTAAAAGAAAAACAACAATCTCAAACAAACAAAAATATACACACACAAAAAAAATTAGTCAATTAAAGGAAAGCTAACGACACAACCTATTAACACACAAACATATGAGACTACTTTAGCATGCGTACTAAAGGACTATTTAGACTACATGTTGTATTTTACTATATTCAAATTCCAAAATGTAAGTTTCGAGTAAAATGTCTATATATAAGCATTGATGCATACATGATATTATCAAATTTGCATAGTATTGTTGCATCTTCCTGTTACTATCTTTTTTTTAATACAGTTAACTATCCCAATAGAATATCATTATTAAATACTATATCATTATGAAAAAATCAATACACTCCCCCCCTCCCCCCCATATAAACAACCATACAAAAACGAACAGAAAAAAAAGATATATATATATATTCATATATATATACATATACACACACACACACACACACACACACACACACACACACACACACACACACACATATATATATATATATATATATATATATATATATATATATATATATATATATATATATATATATATAAATATCTAATTACTCGCAACTAAAACACTGACAATGACGCGCTGTTGCAATCTCCACCACTTCCTTGCAAGTGTTGGGCTTAACTTAATTGGCAAAACAAGATCCTCGTTAGTTTTGATTTATAGGGAGCGAACAGAAGAGCTTTGTTGCAACAAGGGGAAAGATGAGAGTCTGTCGAGGTATCGGAATTAGAAGCAGTGAGGGGCTATTCTGTCTTGTTTTTCCTGTCTGTCTGTCTGTCTGTCTGTCTGTCTACCTGTCTTGTTTTTCCTATCTGTCTGTCTGTCTACCTGTCTTGTTTTTTCCTGTCTGTCTGTCTGCCTGTCTACCTGTCTTGTTTTTTCCTGTCTGTCTGTCTGCCTGTCTACCTGTCTTGTTTTTTCCTGTCTGTCTGTCTGCCTGTCTACCTGTCTTGTTTTTTCCTGTCTGTCTGTCTGCCTGTCTACCTGTCTTGTTTTTTCCTGTCTGTCTGTCTGCCTGTCTACCTGTCTTGTTTTTTCCTGTCTGTCTGTCTGCCTGTCTACCTGTCTTGTTTTTTCCTGTCGGTTTGTCTGTCTGTCTGCCTGTCTGTCTGTCTACCTGTCTTGTTTTTCCTGTCTGTCTGTCTGTCTACCTGTCTTGTTTTTTCCTGTCTGTCTGTCTGTCTGTCTGGGTGTTTGTCTGTGTGTCTGGTTGGCTTCTTTTTTTTCTTTTTGGTTGTCTAGTTCTATGTCTGATTGTCTATTTATGGTTATCTATGTCTCTCTCTTTTTCTTTATTTTTTTCTGTTTCTCTTTGTCTCTTCTTTCTTTCCCTCTCTTTCTTTTTTTCTTTCTGTCTCTGTCTCTGTCTCTCTCTGTCTCTCTATCTATCTCTCTCTTTCTCTTTCTGTCTCTCTCTCTCTCTTTCTCTTTCTCTTTCTCTTTCTCTCTCTTTCTCTTTCTCTTTCTCTTTCTCTTTCTGTCTCTCTCTCTCTCTCTCTCTCTATTTCTCTCTCTCTCTCTCTCTCTCTTTTCTCTCTCTCTCTCTCTCTCTCTCTCTCTCTCTCTCTCTCTCTCTCTCTCTCTCTCTCTCTCTCTCTCTCTCTCTCTCTCTCTCCCCTCTCTCTAGCTTTCTCTCACTCTCTCTCTCTCTCTTCTCTCTCTCTCTCTCTCTCTCTCTCTCTCTCTCTCTCTCTCTCTCTCTCTCTCTCTCTCTCCCTCTCTCTCTCTCATTCTTTCTCTCTCTCATTCTCTCTCTCTCCTTCTACACCCCCCCCTCTCTCTCTGTCTCTGCCACGAAGATCTAGGTAATTACCTAATCTTCATCTACTGTGTCAAAATTCCTAAAGAGATTAATCAGTGTAGCCAATGTTTCTCTGTGATATGATGGGGAGTGAACCTCTACTGCAAATACAAATTGGTATTGGTTCAAAATCTATCAAAATTGATAGAATATATATATATATATATATATATATATATATATATATATATATATATATATATATATGTGTGTGTGTGTGTGTGTGTGTGTGTGTGTGTGTGTGTGTGTGTGTCTGTGTGTGTGTGTGTTTGTCTATTTAGTTTTTTATTTGTTTATAGATAAATGTATGTAATGGACATTTATTTACCAAAAAAAAGTGAAAAATAACTGTCATTCTATAAAAAAAATAAAATAAAAAAGAATAGATATATTCATATATAACGAGTATGATCATCAGGTTTGCTAAATCAAATAAGTAGCTAATCTTTCACAGAAACAAAATAGTGAATGTAACCACATTCGCTTAAACTTTCTGATTTTGTGGTATCATTTTGCACCACAAATATTAATTCTTTGATAGTGCCAAGCTATCATATATCTTTACTTTCAATTTGTTATAATACAGACTTACACAATAATAGATTTTTATGCCGATTACCATAACTGGATCTCGCAATGAGCGTTAATAAAGAAGCTGAATAAGCAGATATATTTTATTGGTATCAGGGCATATAACTTCTTAAAATAAATATACGCCACTCAATAAGCTGATATATTTAATTGACGTCATGGCATATAACTTTTTAGAAGAATTATACACCATTCAAGAATATATAAACCCATCTACATTGAGGTACGTCAACCGAATCTTTCCTTAACTTAAAATACCCTCCCTTGACCTTGAATACCCCTTTAAAAGAAATATACCGCTTTCAAGAATATTTAAACCCATTTACATTAAGCTACGTCAATCAAACCATTCCTGAACTTAAAATACTCTTCGTTGACCTTGGATACCCCTTTAAAAGAAATATACCGCTTTCAAGAATATATAAACCCATTTACATTAAGCTACGTCAACAGAACCTTTCCTTAACTTAAAATACCCTCCGTTGACCTTGGATACCCATTTAAAAGAAATATACCGCTTTCAAGAATATATAAACCCATCTACATTAAGCTACGTCAACAGAACCTTTCCTTAACTTAAAATACCCTTGGATACCCCTTAATTAAAAGAAATATACGCCATTCAAGAATATATAAACCCATCTACATTAAGCTACGTCAAAAGAACCTTTCCTAAACTTAGAAATAGAACCTTCCCTTAACTTAAAATACTCTCCGTTGACCTTGAATACCCCCCCTTAAGACCCCCTTAAATCCATTAAGACCCCAAGTGACCACTACCAGAGAGGCTAAGACCGTCACCCGTAAAACATTCACCTGTAGAACGAAGCGGGAAAGGGGGGCTGTTATACGCACTGCTAATTGGGACCCATCCTAATTGCAGGTGGCTTCAGAAACCCTCCTTGCCGACCCTGTTATTAATACAGGTCGCACAGCAGGTCCCAGTCTAAGTATGAAAGGGCATGTTAAACATCTTCTTAATGGGCTTGTTGTTGTAAATTCGGAGTGACTTTCTTTTTGTTTTTTGTTTTTTTTTTGTACGTATGTCATTTGGTGGGGATGTGTTATTGCGGATAAGGTCTTAGAAGGATTGTTTGAATTGGTTGCATGTATGTTGTTTTTTGTTTTCTGTGAATAAAAAAAAGGTTGTCGATTATTTAGATGCGGTTTATGAGCTCCTGGACGGTGACCCAAGTTGACCCAGGGCGAGAAAGGTTCAAAGGCACTTTTGAGAGCCTATCAAACACGCGACTTTCAACCTTAAGCTACCTATATACACAGCTGTTTATCTTATCACCGAGGTTTCTCCAGGTATGATCGTGATCTGCGAATGAGAGTGATGCATCATTTTTACAATTAGTTGCTAACGAGCTCTTTGACCTGACATGCTACCGAGGTCTGTTCATGGTTAGACCTTATTAGTATTGGTCGGGTTAGGAGCGCATTCTTAATTAACGAGGGAGCCAGAATTAAAAATTAGATTTCATGTGCATTAATTTTTTGTTTTATATGCTGTCTCTTTGGTCGGGTTTGAATAGGATTTGGGTGAGGCTGACCTGTGCGTGTCTCTTCCCTCTCTTTTTTTATGCGAATACACACACGCACACTCACACACGCACACACACTCACACACACACAGACACACACAGACACACACACACACACATATCTGTATATATATGTACATACACACACACACACACACACACACACAGACACACACACACACATATATATATATATATGCATATGTACGTGTACTTATGTGTACTTATATGTGCATGAGCATAGTCCCAACGAAAATCCATCCATGCACCTACCCACACTACCAAAACCGAATACATACACCAACACGAATTTTTACACACCCCACACACGTACGTGAAATAACACACAACCAAAACTTCAACACCAAATAAGAAGAAGAAAAAAAGAAGAAAATGACCATACCCAGAACCCCCTATCGAGAGAATAAAGACACCGTTAAGAGCTCCCTTAACCTCCAACCCCCCCAACCCCAACCCCCTATTTCCCCCCCCCCCCCCCCCCGGTGTCGTTAGGTCTTCTGGGTTACTTACCAATCGAGTGATTACCATAACAAAGGTGGTTCTGTTGACCCTTTGCGTGTTTTTTTTGTTTTTTTTTCTTTTTTTTTTTGATTGTTTACGGAACGGACTTTCAAGTAGTTTGTATTTCGTCTGGATTTTGATTCTTGTTTGAAAAGCTTGGGGTTGTATACGTGTTTTTTTTTTCTTTTTTTTAAGGTATAGAAATTTTGAATTTTGAGAATTTTGAGTTTTGAGGAAGGAGAATTTTTATCTAAATACTTGGATTTTCATCATGGAGTTAGAGAGGAACATGAGAAAGTGATTTATTTTTTTCCATTTATATTTTCATCATCTTCCTCTCCCACTTTTTTCTTCACCCCCACCTCCTCCCCCCCCCCTTCCACCTCTATCTCCACCTCCCCTTCACCTCCACCTTCCCTCCCCCTCCACCTCCACCTCTATCTCCACCGCCCCCACTTCCACCTCCTCCACTTTCGTCTCCGTACCTCCACCAACACCACTCCCATCTTCCTCCCCTCTCCCCCTCCCCCTCATCCTCCTCCTCCCCACCCCACCTCTACCTCCCTTGACACAAACCCTTCACCACTTCTCCTCAAACGACCCTTCCTCCCCCATCCCCTCTCCCCTCCCCCCTCCCCCTCCCTTGACACAAACCCTTCACCCTTTCCCCTCAAACGACTCTTCCTCCCCCCCTCCCCTCTCTTCTCCCCTTCCCCGGCCCTTCCCCCCGCCCCCCTTGACCTTCGTTATCACTCTAAAACAGCAAAGTTCATTCACGTTGAGGCCGAAGGGTGATGGAGAGTGAGAGAAATCCGATCTTCCGAAGTCAAGAGGAGGAAGAGGAGGGGGGGAGGGGGAGGAGGGGGGAGGAGGAAGATGAGGGGAGGAGTAGGACGAGGAGGAGGAAGGGGAGAAAAGGGGAGGGGAATTGGAAGGGGAGGAGGAGAAAGAAGAAGAATTGGAAGGGGGGGAGGAGGAAGAGGATGGGGAGGAGGAGGAGGAAGAGGAGGAAAAGAAAGGAGGGGAAGAAGAAGAGGAAGAGGAGGAAGAAGTGAAAGGAGAGGAGGAGGAAGAGGAGGGGAGAGGAAGAGGAGAGAGAGGAAAAAGATGTATATATATATAAAGGAAGGAAAGGAAGAGGAGGGGGAGGAGGAATAAGAAGAAGAAGTGAAAGGAGAGGAAGAAGAGGAAGGGGATGAGGAAAAAGAGAGAGAGGAGGGGGAAGAGGAATGAAGAGGAGAGAGAAGAGGAAGATTCAGAAGGGTGTGATGGCGGTTGTGTGTCATGGAGTCAATCAGGCGGATAGATGGATAGATAGATAGATAGACAAATAGATAGATAGATGGATAGATACATACATCCATACATACATAAATACAGAAATACATTAAGTAGATAGATATTTGGTTAAAAAATATATGTGCATTTACATAAACACATACAAGTAATAGATAAATGAATATGTGTGTGTCTATATACATGTGTAAAGACACATGGTTGTCTTATGTTTCTGTGTGAGAGAGGGAGATAGATAGATAAGTAGATAGATAGATGAATAGACAGAAAAAGAGAGTGAGTGAGAGATAGATGAATAGATAGAAAGAGAGAGCGAGTGACTTTTTTGACTTTGACGAGTTTATTGAGACAAGTGATTACGTACATCTCAAAAGGATGAGGTAACATAGGTTATCCTCACCCCAATCTTAGTCCCTCTTAGAGAGAGAGAGAGAGAGAGAGAGAGTGCGAGAAAGAGAAAGCGAGAGAGAGAGAGAGAGAGTGGAAGAGAGAGAACGAGAGAGAGAGAGAAAGCGAGAGAGAGAGAGAGAAAGCGAGAAAGACAGAAAGCGAAAGAGAGAGATAGAGAAAAAAATAGAGAGAGAAGAATATTTAAAAAAACACAAAGCTAAAAGAAAAAGAGAAAAGAACAAGAAACCAAAACCAGACAGACCATATTCTCCTCAAAGCAGGTGAGATGACCCAGCCTCAGGTAGCAAAGCCTCGTGTGTGAGGTCAGCCCATCAGTCCATCAGTCCATTTTGTTCTTCAGCCCGCCCGCTGTGTGTATTGATAACAGAGCAAAGAAACCACACTGGAGGTTCTACCGGTCGTTGCTGCAATCAATGAACTATAAGGAGATTGTAGTGATAATGAGATACTAAACTACGGGACGGTTCGTAGTCCTGGCGGTTCAACAGACAATATGGTAGTGATCATGGCTGGGGGATAAAGCTACCGTTTTGCTTGAACCGTAAAATAATGGGATATTGTCTTCGGGTTGAGACAAAGTGTATATTTGTGTGGTCTTTTTTCTTTTTTTTTTAGGGTGATAAAACCTTTTTTTTTTTTTTTTTTTTTTTTTTTGGGGGGGGAGAATTTATGGGTATTTATTTTATTTTATTTTTCATTTTGTTTGTTTTTTGGTGGAGCCTAAGTATATATATATATATATATTTTTTTTTTAGTAAGGTGATAAACCCTTTTTTTTTGGGGGGGGGTAATTTGATGAAAATAGTTTGAGATTTTTTTCCATTTTGTTTGTCTTCGGGTTGAGACAAAGTATATATATATTTGTAAAGTAAGGTGATAAAACTTTTGTTTGATGAAAATAGTTTGAGAATTTATGGGATTTTTTTTTCTGTTTCGACATGTTTCTAGAAATTGTAGTTAAGCACCGCATCAGGAAATGAATCATAGTGCAAGAAGGAAAATCTATTTATAATAGTGCTCTATGATAATAATTATATTCAATTCTTTACTTCCTCCCAGGAAAACGTGCAATAAATTACGTGTGTAAAATCCTCCAAAAAAAACTTTATTCTAGGTATACTTCACATAATCAGTAACGATACAAAATCAACCTCAACTCAAAATATTTCCTACTGAACGAATTTACGGTAAAAAAAACAAAAACCATCAACTTTATGAAACGCAAGAACGAAAAATCTCTCTCTCTCTCTCTCTCTCTCTCTCTCTCTCTCTCTCTCTCTCTCTCTCTCTCTCTCTCTCTCTCTCTCTCTCTCTCACGTTGTCCAGAAAGAGCAATGGCGTGAATCACTATTTATCTCCCGACGGAAGGGTTGAGGCGATAAGAACTTCAAGACAAAACCGACAGAAGTACGTTTCGGCGCCTCTTCGGGTGTTTTCATACCGGAAGTCCGTTGTTCTTATCGCCGCCCGTAGCTATGGGTCGTTCGTTGGCTTGGTAACAGCAGCGGGGGAGGATGGGCGGGTTGTTGAAATACTTGATAAAGTGGAGATACATCAACACGTAGAGAAGAAGAAGAAGAATGAAATGTTGAGACAAGAAGACCGGAAACGCGTGAGATAGATATGCTTTGAGTTAGATTAAACCATTCATATATTTTTTTTCCGTTTTTTTTTTTTTTGTATGTTTGTTTTGTTTTACTGTTTGGTTTTGGGTTTAGTTTTACTCGAAGATAGATGCTTTGACTTAGATTAAACCATTCATATATATTTTTTTTTTCGTTGTTTTTTTGTATGTTTGTTTTGTTTTGCTGTTTGGTGTTGGGTTTAGTTTTATTCGAAGATAGATGCATTGACTTAGATTAAACCATTCATATATTTTTTTTTCGTTGTTTTTTTGTATGTTTGTTTTGTTTTACTGTTTGGTTTTGGGTTTAGTTTTACTTGAAGATAGATGCTTTGACTTAGATTAAACCATTCATATATATTTTTCGTTGTTTTTTTGTATGTTTGTTTTGTTTTACTGTTTGGTTTTGGGTTTAGTTTTACTTGAAGATAGATGCTTTGACTTAGATTAAACCATTCATATATTATTTTTCGTTGTTTTTTTGTATGTTTGTTTTGTTTTACTGTTTGGTGTTGGGTTTAGTTTTACTCGAAGACTGCAGGCTATATCTTTCCGTTCATTAAAGAGCAGAAATACTATATGAAGATACATATGTGTCTTTCCTTTCATTAAAGAGCAGGAATATCATATGAAGATGCATATGTGTCTTACCTTTCATTAAAGAGCAGGAATATTATATGAAGATGTATATGTGTCTTTCCTTTCATTAAAGAGCAGGAATATTATGTGAATATACATGTGTCTTTTCTTTCATTAAAGAGCAGGAATATTATATGAAGATGCATATGTGTCTTTCATTTTCTGGAGATGGTTTTCATGGGACGAGTCAGAGAGAGAAGAATTAGGTTGGGGAGCCTGCATGAGATCTGTCCTGTAATATACACTGACACAAGAGCAGAAGAAGGACAGGGGAAATTTACAGGCTGCACATGTGGTTAGTGAGGTTCAGATGTGTTTGGGAACAATGCACAAACATCAAACGATGTGTAGGATCTGAGAGACAATCGGTGGTCATTAGGGTCATGCACAAGGTAGCATCGGTCATGAATTTAAGAATAGGACCAATTTCCGGAAGAAAGCAATATTTTTTTTCTTGGCCTCTCTCTCTCTCTCTCTCTCTCTCTCTCTCTCTATATATATATATATATATATATATATATATATATATATATATATGAATATATATATATACATATATATAAACACACACATGTGTATGTGTAAATATGTATATATTTACACATACATAAATACATATGCATATATATATACTTATAGATATATATACAATATATATATATATATATATATATATATATATACATATATATATGTATGTATGTATGTATTTATATATATGTATATATATATATATATATATATATATATAAACATATATATAAACATATATATAAACATATATTTACACACACACACACACACACACAGTGCAATAATGATATTTTTATGAGAGGTCATGAACAGAAGAATCATGTAGAGAACCCCACGTGAGGCCATTCTTCGGTCCACCATTCTTCGGTCCACCTGCAGAGACCATTGATATAAGACTAAAGAACCAGAGTGAGAGGGATAGGGTGGGGGTTGGGGGGTTGGGGGGGGATAAATCTACAGGTAGCCCCTGCAACCAGTGAGGTTTAAGTAGAGGTTTAAGTGGGTTTAGGGGTAACGAGACGCTAAACCACCACCGGCTGTTTGAGGTCCCTGGGGATTGCAATAAACAATTGAAGTTTATCATAGCCATCAACGTGCATCTGTTGTCCACTAATTCTTAAAGATGAGATCGTTCTTAAGATAAGAAGAAGGTCTGGGTGTTTTTGTGGATGTTTTCATTTTGTTTATTTTCTCTTTGCTTTTGCTTGTAAACGGTGCGAGAGGAGTTTTGTGTGTGTGTATAAGAGGGTGTTTATGTGTGTAGGTGAGTGTGTTTGTGTGCGTAAGTGTGTGTGTGTGTGTGTGTGTGTGTGTGTGTGTGTGTACGTGTGTACGTAAGAGTGTGTGGGTGGGTGGGTGTATATGTGTGTAGGTGAGTGTGTTCGTGTATGTAAGTGTGTAAGTGTGTGTGTGTGGGTGGGTGGGTGTATATGTGTGTGTGGGTGTGGGTGTGGGTATGGGTGTGTGTGTTGGTGTTGGTGTGTTCGTGTACGTAAGTGTGTGTGTGTGTGTGGGTGTGGGTGGGTGGGTGGGTGTGGTTGTATGTGGGTGTGGGTTTAGGTTTGGGTGTGTGTATGGGTGGATGGGTGTGGGTGTGTATATGTGTGTGTGTGTTCGTGTACGTAAGTGTGTGTGTGTGTGTACGTGTGTGTGTTTATACCTTTGTTTTGTAATCAAAATTATATCCCAATTATAATAACTAAATTTCACAACCAAAGTCTTTCCTATTCCCAAACTATAAATAGCGAGATCATATAAGAATACAGTAAACAAAAAAAAAGTAAACATTATCAATCAAAATAGAAAAAAATCCAATCAAATAGAAAATAGAAACAAGTTGGTTTGAATAACAGGTGTAAATACAACTATCTATCGACCAACAGACTTAAAAAAAAAAAAAAAAAAAAAACACTTAGAAAGAAAACAACTTTAAACATACTCATAGGTTTTCATCTTGGATTAATCACAGCTGAAGTGATTAATCTGAAACCGAACAAGGGAAAACAGAAATACTCAGAGTGTTTAGTAAAATGAATTATCTGATACTGTAACTTAAACCACATTTAATATTTATCGGCTGCACTATATCACGATTAAATAGATTGTGATTTTTTACTCTATGTTTTTATATATTTGCTTACTGGCGATGGAAATATTTTTTTCGGATTTTTTTTTTCAGTTTATTACCGTATTCCTTTTTTGACTTCAAAACTTTATTTATATTTGTTTCTTAAATGAAAAATGGTACGGTTTGTTTTGACAGCTGTGACTTTCATCATTTTATACAGAAGAATGAGAATTCCAGCTAATTATCATTATACATCAACATTATTATCAGATATAATCTCCATTATTATCATCACCATCATTATCACTATCATTATCACCATCATCATTATCATCACCATCATTATCATCATTATCACCATCATCATTATCATCACCATTATCATTATCATCACCATCATCATTATCATCATTATCATTATCACCATCATCATTACCATCACCATTATCATCACCATCATCATCATTACCATCACCATCATTATTACCGTCACCATAATAATTATCATCACCATCATCATTATCATCACCATTATCATTATCATCACCATCATCATTATCATTATCACCATCATCATTACCATCACCATTATCATCACCATCATCATCATTACCATCACCATCATTATTACCGTCACCATAATAATTATCATCACCATCATCATTATCATCATCATCACCATCATTATCACCATCATCATTATCATCATCACGGCTAACTATCCATGATACAAAAGCAATTACAAGCAGTAGCTCGGCTAATTACAGAGCTGGTTATTAAGAACCACTTGTAAGCAGTTAGTCAATTGGATAGTTAGATAGTTAGCCTTGTTAGCAGAGTGTCATCCTTTAGTTTTCACTCCACTCAAAGATGCTTTTCTGACCTTAATCGGAAGTCGTTTATCTAATCATCCTAGAGATACAGTTATCAAGTGCCCTTCCGTTTGTGGCTCATTGCTAGCACTGAGAGAATCTACTTGACTGTTAACTATCCGTGAAAAAAAGGAGAGGTTAAGTTGCTATTTTTAGCGGTTTTCTGTGTGTTCAGCCGGTTGGCGCTAACGTCTGAGCGCCTCGACCTTATGTGCTGTTTAAACACTTCTTATTAATCGCGAAATATTCTCTGGGTTTTTTTTTCTATCTGTATAAGCAATGGTGGGATAGACAGCGTGATATTATTATCCTTATTATCCTTTTGGGATAAGAAATAAAAGTAAGAATTCCTGATTTTCTGCTACGCGTATCTGCTTTGTTTTTGTTTTTTTTAATGTATTTTCCAGTGCTAATTATGTAGCAAAAGTATTCACTTGTTTATATCACAGATTGTACGAAAGTAATTGCGTTATTTGTATATGTATCTTGTGGAATATATGTATTGATGGGATGGGTGGTTGCTACAGACACTTAATTGTTATGTTTTTTGTTAACCCTTTCACTTCCTGATGTTGGTTAATAATTCCATTTTTGGCTCATGCGTTTGGGTGTAATTGATGTAGGGTGTGTATGGTTCTTTTCTGAGGCATGGCTTTTCCTTTCTCTCTCTCTATCTCTCTATCTCTCTCTCTTTCTCTCTTTCTCTCTCTCTCTCTCTCTCTCTCTCTCTCTCTCTCTCTCTCTCTCTCTNAAAAAAGAGAATAAAGAAAAAAAAAAAAAAAAAAATCCAAAACCGACCAACTTTATTAAACGTAAGAACGGAAAATCTCTCTCTCTCTCTCTCTCTCTCTCTCTAGGTTTTCCAAAGCAAAGAATTCATCTAGCAATCTCCCACGTTGTCCAGAAAGAGCAATGGCGTGAATCACTATTTATCTCCCGACGGAAGGGTTGAGGCGATAAGAACTTCAAGACAAAACCGACAGACGTACGTTTCGGCGCCTCTTCGGGTGTTTTCATATCGGAAGTCCGTTGTTCTTATCGCCGCCCGTAGCTATGGGTCGGTTCGTTGGCTTGGTAACAGCAGCGTGGGAGGATGGGCGGGTTGTTGAAATACTTGATAAAGTGGAGATACATCAACACGTAGAGAAGAAGAAGAAGAATGAAATGTTGAGACAAGAAGACCGGAAACGCGTGAGATAGATGCTTTGACTTAGATTAAACCATTCATTTTTTTTTCGTTTTTTTTTTTGTATGTTTGTTTTGTTTTACTGCTTGATGTTGGGTTTAGTTTTATTCGAAGAGCGCAGGTATATGTGTCTTTCATTTCATTAAAGAGCAGGAATATTATATGAAGATACATATGTGTCTTTCCTTTCACTATAGAGCAGGAATGTTATATGAAGATGCACATGTGTCTTTCCATTCATTAAAGAGCAGGAATATTATATGAAGATTCATATGTGTCTTTTCTTTCATTAAAGAGCAGGAATATTATATGAAGATGCATATGTGTCTTTCCTTTCATTAAAGAGCAGGAATATTATATGAAGATTCATATGTGTCTTTCCTTTCATTAAAGAGCAGGAATATTATATGAAGATGCACATGTGTCTTTCCTTTCATTAAAGAGCAGGAATATCATATGAAGATTCATATGTCTCTCCCCTTTCATTAAAGAGCAGGAATAATATATGAAGATACATATGTGTCTTTTCTTTAATTAAAGAGCAGGAATATTATATGAAGATGCATATGTCTCTTTCCTTTCATTAAAGAGCAGGAACAATATCTGAAGATGTATATGTGTCTTTTTTTTCATTAAAGAGCAGGAATATTATATGAAGATGCATATGTCTCTTTCCTTTCATGAAAGAGCAGGAATACTATATGAAGATGCATATGTGTCTTTCCTTTCATTAAAGAGCAGGAATATTATATGAAGATGCATATGTCTCTTTCCTTTCATTTAAGAGCAGGAATATTATATGAAGATGCATATGTCTCTTTCATTTTCTGGAGATGTTTTTCATGGGACGAGTCAGAGAGAGAAGCATTAGGTTGGGGAGCCTGCATGAGCTCTGCCCTGTAACATACACTGACACAAGAGCAGAGGAAGGACACGGAAGATTTGCAGGCAGCTCTTGTGGTCAGTGAGGTTCAGATGTGTTTGGGGACAATGCACTAATATCAAACGATGTGTAGGATCTGAGAGACAATCGGTGGTCATTAGGGTCATGCACAAGGTAGCATCGGTCATGAATTTAAGAATAGGACCAAATTCCGAGAGAAAGCAATATTTTTTTTTCTTGGCCTCTCTCTCTCTCTCTCTCTCTCTCTCTCTCTCTCTCTCTCTATATATATATATATATATATATATATATATATATATATGAATATATATATACATATATATAAACACACACATGTGTATGTGTAAATATGTATATATTTACACATACATAAATACATATGCATTTATATATATATATATATATATATATATACA
>BOPN01000332.1:470757-475757 GCA_017312705.2 Penaeus japonicus
CTTCCCTTCCCCCGTCCTCCCTTCTCTCCCTTCTTTGTCCCCTTCGCTTCATTCTCCCTTCTCCTCCCCTTCCTTCTCTTCCTTCTAAGTCTAACCCTTCGCTTCACTCTCCCTTCTTATTCTCGTCCCTTCCCCCGTCCTCCCTTCTCCTCTTCTTCCTTCTCTCCCTTCTTTGTCCCCTTCGCTTCATTCTCCCTTCTTATTCTCTTCCCTTCCCCCTCTCCCTTCCCTCTCTCCCTTCTAAGTCTAACCCTTCGCTTCACTCTCTCTTCTTATTCTCTTCCCTTCCCCCGTCCTCCCTTCTCCTCCCCTTCCTTCTAAGTCCCCTTCGCTTCACTCTCTCTTCTTATTCTCTTCCCTTCCCCCTCTCCCTTCCCTCTCTCCCTTCTAAGTCTAACCCTTCGCTTCACTCTCCCTTCTTATTCTCTTCTCTTCCCCCGTCCTCCCTTCTCTTCCTCCTCCTTCTCTCCCTTCTAAGTCCCCTTCGCTTCACTCTCCTTTCTTATTCTCTTCCCTTCCTTGCCCCCTCTCCATTCTAAGTCCCATTCGCTTCAACTTCCCTCCCCTTCCCCCTCCTCCCTTCTCCTCTCCTCTTCTTCCCCTTCTAAGTCCCTTCTCCTTCCCTCCCTTCTTCCGTATCCCCTTCACTTCACCCTCCACCTTCCCCTTCCCCACCCTACCCCTCCTTCCCCTTCACCCTCCCTACCCCCCTACCCCTCCCTCCTCCTCCTACCCCCTCCACCTCCTCCCTACCCCCCACATCCTCCCCTTCACCCTCACCCCCTACCTTTCTTCCCCCCTTCACCCTCCCTTCCCCTTCTCCCCCCACCTCCCTTCTCCTCCCCCTCCTCCACCTCCCTTCGCCTCACCTGCCTCACCCTACCTCACCTGAACGGACCAGGTGAGTTCACACGCTTATATATCCCCCCTCTACCTCACCCTACCCCCCCCCCCCCCTGCCAGAAGGTTCCCGGAGACAGATCAGTTGACAGCTGTTTCGTGTGTGTGTGACCTTGATGTCTCTCTCTGTCGTCTTGGGGAAAATAAAGGATAAAAATAG
The DNA here is from genome assembly GCA_017312705.2 of Penaeus japonicus. Classification (NCBI taxonomy): domain Eukaryota; kingdom Metazoa; phylum Arthropoda; class Malacostraca; order Decapoda; family Penaeidae; genus Penaeus; species Penaeus japonicus. Next base: position 471,818 of record BOPN01000332.1, read on the forward strand.
TGGATTAAAAAAAAGGGATTTATTTGGGATGTGTGGGTGTTTTTTTTTATTCATTATTATTGAGGGGTATTTCTTGTAAATGCTGTGCTGTGTGGATATGTGTGGGTGTGTGTGTGGGTAGGTGGGTGGTTAGGTGGGTGTGTATGTTTGTGTATGTGTGTGTGTGTGTGAAGAGTGGGTAGGTGAGTGTGTGTGTGTGGGTGTGGGTGTGAGTGGATAGGTGTGTGTGTATGTTTGTGAATGTGTGTGTGTGTGTTTGTGAATGTGTGTGTGTGTGTTTGTGAATGTGTGTGTGTGAGTGGATAGGTGGGTGTGTATGTTTATGAATGTGTGTGTGTGTGTATGTTTGTGAATGTGTGTGCGTGAATGTGTATGTATGTTTGTGTGTTTACGCTAATCGCTAACCTAACAGCCATTAACAGCTCCTTGTGGAAAGTCGGACAATCGATATAATTACATAACTTTCACATCTTTTCCCTCCCTCCTTCCCTCCCTCCCTCCCTCCATCCCTCCCTCCCTCTCTCCTTCCTTCCTCTTCCCTTCCCCATTACCTATTTCCTTCCTTCCATCCTTAGTCTCATCCTTAATTTCTCTTTGTTTTTGTCCTTCCCTGCGACTGCTATTATATTATCAAGTTTGTCTCCATTTCCTCTCTCTCGAAAAAAAATTCTTTGTTATTTTCCTTGTTTTCCTTATAGAGAGTTTCTAGTGAAATCTCTCTCTCCTTTTTTTGTCCTTCCTTTCTCCACTAAGGAAAAAAAGGATGAATGATGTAAAATTTATTATGACTGTTAGTTAATGTTAAAGGTTAAATGTAACTTTGTTTCGATTAATAGTATTCGTTGGTATTATCATTATCGTTATCGTTTTCATTATTATTATCGTTATCATTTTCGTTTTTATCATTATCATTATCATTAGTAGTATGGTCATTATCATCACTATTATTAATATCACCATAATCATTATCATCATTATTATTAATACCATAATTATTAACATAATTTCAACTAATATTAACTATTCGTAACGCGTATTTCTTAATTAAGCAGCTTTTTATTACTTTAATTAACCCTTATTGCAAAAATAAAACCACAACCTCCTCATGATACGATATTCAATCTTTCCAGTTGCAATTCTTAATTAAAAGTCGCTTGAGGAAAAAAAACGAAAAAAAACGGAAAAATTAAACACCGTTTTCTATGAACCCAATCAGCTGTTTTTTTAAAGGAAGGGGGCGTGGCTTCCCCGAACAAGGTAGAGGAAAAGTAGCGTGTAATTGTATTTAATTCTGTTGTTGTCGTAGTTAAGTGTACTGTTTATTTTGTTATTGTTATTGTTACGTTTATTTTATTTCAGTTTTTTTATTTTTTATGGGATGGTTATAAAAAGATATAATTACTCGTATTTATATGTATGTATGTATGTATATGTATGTATGTATCCACGAAATATACTGGTTTTATTATTATATATATCATTAGAATGAAAAGTGCGAACAAAAATTATTAATAATTGTATTCGTCCATTTACGTTTTAAATTATCTGTACATTCTTATGTGCATTCGTACGGACTGTATTCTTATTGAATTATAACTGGCAATATAACTAATGGATAATGTAGCAATATTTACATATAAAAACAACATACAATTGTCCTTCTTTATTTGAAAATACAAAATCTCGTATCTTTGGCACATCAATATTTTGTGTAAATTCTTAACTATTAATCTATTCCCCCTTTTTCTTCCTCTGTCTATATACATATATCTTCGAGCGAGCACAATTGTCCGTTGAAATCACATACAAATATATTCCCTTAACAATTGTGCATCTCTCTATAATACAAAAAAAAAGCAATTAATGATAACAGATTTACACGATGACTAAGACAATGACTATAAACATTCTTCTGAGAACAAGAAAGTTATGGCAGCTGAACAAGTGTTATACTTTTGCTGATTTTTTGCGTCCTTCTGATTAAAAATAGGGAATGTTCTTGTACATTCTCTCTTGTACCCTTCCGTTTTCTGGTTATGATAAAATCTACTGTACATGGGCCCTTAATTAATGGGTCTATTACTCACAATGGTTAACACTATTTACGACCAAGAACAAACCAGAACAAATTCTGTTCCGTTGTATTCTGCTCCGTTGTACTGTGTGTTAAGACTAGACAAATAAAATGTTTGTTCTTTAGCACCTGGGCCGCTCTTGCAACACACGTCAATAAACAGGAGACAAGAGCTTATGATTCAATTCAAGTGAAGCTTCACGACTTTTAGGTTTAGTTCCACTGAAGCTTCGAATCCCAATGAAACGCGAGCTTTGAGTGACTTTGCACGCGTGTGGGGTTTCATTTAATTAATCTAAATATAGGTTTGTTATATACAGTCTCACAATTTTCCGTTCACTAGAGACATTACAGCGTAAAAGTTTCATATGTAAAAAGAGCTCTCGTCAATTGCGCACTGTTTGTTTAGGCTTCGAATAGGTTTGCGCGACTGCGGAGGAGATGCTCTTGCGTCTGGAATTGTTATGAAGGTCCCTTTCAGTGAAGAAATGGAGACGATATCACACGAAGAATTCTCCTCCGAAGGTGAGTCATCCGTGACGTCACACACGTCGTCGCAGGAGTGAGAACTACTGGAAAGGATCGTCGTTTCCGAAGATATATCGGAGTCGCTGTCATGTTCCGGGGACACTTTGGTGGTGAACGTCAAGCAGGATTCTAGAGAGAGTGTGAGGACGTGCGACGGGCGTGGTGACGTGCAGGGACGTGGCGGTGACGAAGGGGGCGTGGGCGTGTCCGAAGAAGTAGACGATCTCGACGAAGACGGCGAAGAGAACCCCGAGTCGGAGGAGCTTCTGGACAGGAAGGACGAAGAAGGAGAAAACAACAGGTCTCCCGAGGGACCCAAGGACACGGCTATGGGATCGGTGCCGGAGGTCCTCATGAACATATTCTTTAGGGAGTTCGGGGCACGAGTGGCGCTGTGGTCTTCGGGGTCGGATTCTGTGTCGGTGCTCGAGTGCGCCAGGCTGTGTCTCCACGTCGTCTGTAAAGTGAGACGGCAAACGTTAGACGTCGAAGGAAATGTGACGCGATCCTCTTACAGTTCACGTCATCAACATTCGATACGAATTGCGTGCTACATCAAGTGTGACCTAACCTATAAGCTTACCTTAGCTCTGAGGAAGACATTACGTGACACGTTTCTCCGCAGGACAAAAGCGTAGTTGTGGCGCGCTGCTTTCGGCCACTCGCTCTGCACCAGGAGAGGGAATTCGTCGGGCTGTAGCGGCCGGTCGCTGTACGGGTTCTTGTTGACTTCGTGTACCTCGTAGTTCGTGGGGGGTTCCTTGCTGTTGTAGCAGTTGAGGAGCAGCTGCACGAGCTCCTCCGCCGTCGTGCGGTACGAGACCAGCAGCGACTTGTACTGGGACTGGAAACGACGAGAGGGGGAACTTGTAAGTAAAACAATTCTCGTCCTGTTACTAAACAGAAAACGGGTTCACCCAAATCATCGAACTCCAAAAAAGCCAAAAAGTCCAAAAGCCCCAAAAGCCAGCACTCACCCCAGGCATGAGGATGGAGTCGTGGACGCGCAGCAGGCCGCCCCGACGGACGCCCACGCTGAAGCGCGCCTCCCCGCGGGGACGACACTGCTGCAGCTCCGCCGGACAGGCGTGGTCGTCCAGCACCAAGAGCCGTCGAGCGGGAGCGTCTCCGCCGGGACTTCGAACCACGACCTCCATCCTGACGTAGAACAAGTTGGGATCGCGGTGACGCAGACGGAACTTCGCCAGGAGCATGAGGATCAGCTCTCGGCAGGTCGTGGAGGACGACAGACTCATGGTCGTGTATTTAATGTCCGGCTTCATGTTCCGCATGTAAACCTTGACGGGACTCTGTGTGGATGCAAAGAACGGGAGTTTG
>BOPN01000332.1:503257-510757 GCA_017312705.2 Penaeus japonicus
CTCGTTAATACTATCATCATTGCTATAATGATTATCATCATCACTGTTATTTTCATTATGCTTATCATCATTATCATTATAATTATTATTGATATTATATTAATATTTTATCATTATTATCATCATTATCATTCATGTTTTCTAATTATAATTACTTTTATTATTATCATTATAATTGTAACAATCATAATCATTCATCATTTTATTATCATTATTACCATCATCATTATTTTTATCACTACTGTTGTCATTGTGATTACTATTATAATAATTATTATTGCGAATGATATTATCATCATCCTTGGCATCATTCTTCATATTAATTATATCTATACCCTTATCATCATCATGTTATCTTTTTTATCATGGTTACTAGCACAATTTCTCATTACCATCATTATCATTATAATGTTAATCATCAATATCATTATCATCATCATCATGATTGCTATTAATATTAATATTATCATAAACATCATTACCAATATCTATATCATATCAAATCATATATTATTATAATTATGATCATTGCCATGATGATCATTATCATTATTTTCATTATCAATACCATTTTTCGTTATCATATCATCATTATCATTTTAATGATCATAATCATTTTCCTTATCATTATATATGCATATATGTATATATAAATGCGTGTTAGAGTCATCATATCTACTAGTATAAATGTTAGTTTTACAGTCGTCTTTCATTTTACAAAATCTCTAATAATATCACCACTGCCCTTCCTCGAAATATAATGGCATTGTTGCGTCTGAGAAAATGTTGATGGTTCTTTTATAGCAACGTCGTGGCTTGCTGTATATATGTATATGTATATATGTATATGTATATGTATATATATATATATATTTATATATATATGTATATGTATATACACACACACATATATATATGCATATATATATATATATATATATATATATATATATATATATATATATGTATATATATATATATATATATATATATATATATATATATATATATACATACACGAGTATCCACATATACATGCATACATATGTATAACGGGTGCAGTTCCCATATAACTGCACAAATGCATTGCACAGAATAAGGAAGGATATGTACACACCCTAGATCTCGGATTACCAACCTGATAAAAAAAATGGCCCAAATGAGTCTGCAATTGCACACAATGTTAAATAGCAATGATGATAATATGATTCATAAAGAATCATACTTTATGTTCATGCGTTTCATATTGTTGGTGACCGTACGAATAGTTTGATCATTTTATTAGTGATATAAAATTGATTTCACATTAAAGCTTATATCACTTGAAAACGATTTTAAAATTGGTTTTGATTTTTTTCAAAATTGCATGGTGACTACTAAAACTATTTTTATCGTGTTCATATTTGCTATTGGATGTGAAGGTATAATTATGTTGAAAACGATCACAATATAATAAAATATTATTGTCTCCCATATGACTCGTTTTCTTTGATACTCATAGAAAATGAATTTTTGGAAGGGACACTAATGTAGACTTAGGCCCGTAGTAAAGAACCTGTGGGGTGTGGGGCGTCGGGAAAATGTGACGGGTGTCGGGTGTAGGGCATAGGATAAAAATGTCCTACGCCCTACACCCGACACCCGTCACATTTTCCCGACGCCCCACACCCCACCCCACACAAATTACTTATAAAAGATAAATGGATGTAAAAGCATTACATTATAAACTTGGATTTTCTTTTATTAACACATATTTGTTGTCAAAGGATATACTGTTTGTAATGTGTGTTTGTTTGTTTGTTTGTTTGTTTGTTTGTTTGTTTGTGTGTGTGTGTGTGTGTGTGTGTGTGTGTGTGTGTGTGTGTGTGTGTGTGTGTGTGTGTGTGTGTGTGTGTGTGTGTGTGTGTGTGTGTATGTATGTATGTGTAGTAATGCCAAGGCACACATCTTTATAATAAAAATATTATTCATACATAGTAAACAATGTCTCGGCGGTCCTTAGATAGGGACACAAAAAATAACGAAGAGGCATACTTCTACGATCAACATTTTGGTAACTTCCTCCTGACCAGAGATACCAAATTACATTACTGCATTCTCTGAAATGAAAAAAAAGATGAAATATAAGTAAGTAGCTATGAAATACGGAAAGAAATAATAAGCTTCTTAGCTTGTGATCACAACATTGAATATTTTTTTTCTTGTTGTAAATGTAATCACACTTTCAAAAAATGCAGTGCGCTCAATCCAATATATATATATATATATATATATATATATATATATATATATATATATATATATATATATATATATATATATATATATATGACATGGCGGGCTCGCCTCAGTGCATATAAGCCCGGCGTAGCATCTGCTCCGCAAATCTGGCTTATCCTTATCCTTATCCTTAGTCATTTGACATCTACAACTTAAGCCGCATCATAATCAATCAATTCTCACAAAAAAAAAATCTTTCTAAGGACAACACCTAAGCACCTAGGGTTCTTATGTATGTATGTATGTATGTATGTATGTATGTATGTATGTATGTATGTATGTATGCATGTATGTATGTATGTATGTATGTATGTATGTATGTATGTATGCATGTATGTATGTATGTATGTATGTATGTATGCATGTATGTATGTATGTGTGTGTAGTTATGCCAAGGCACACATCTTTATAATAAAAATATTATTCATACATAGTAAACAATTAAGGAAAAATGTCCCGGCGGTCCTTAAATAGGGACACAAAAAAATAACGAAGAGGCATACTTCTACGATCAACATTTTGGTAACTTCCTCCTGACCAGAGATACCAAATTACATTACTGCATTCTCTGAAATGAAAAAAAAGATAAAATATATATAAGTAGCTATGAAATATGGAAAGAAATAATAAACTTCTTAGCTTGTGATCACAACATTTAATATTTTTTTCTTGTTATGAATGTAATCACACTTTCAAAAAATGCAGTGCGCCCAATCCAATATATATATATATATATATATATATATATGACATGGCGGGCTCGCCTCAGTGCATACAAGCCCGGCGTAGCATCTGCTCCGCAAATCTGGCTTATCCTTACCCTTATCCTTAGTCATTTGACATCTACAACTTAAGCCGCATCACCATCAATCAATTCTCACAAAAAAAAAAACTCTTTCTAAGGACAACACCTAAGCACCTAGGGTTCTTACGTGGCATTCCTGACAGAGCAGTCGAAGTCCGGACAGCGAGTCAAATGGAACAGCTATTAACGAGTGTCATTCCGGGCACTCACCAACGTCAGACCACGGGGCTTGCAGGCTGGCAGGGGACGCCTGCAGAGGAAACTAGGTATTAGCTATCACCTGGAACTAGGAACTGTTAGTCTAGGTATTATTAGATATTGTTGTGCTAGGTATTACCAAGCAGAACTGCTGGTTTCTTTAGCACAGTAGTCCCTCGATTTGGCAACAACCCTGTTTCTCATTGGTACTTCCTCAATCTCTTTAATAATTGCCTCTTTATTCATCTAATCTTAGGTCGTCCGACAGATAATTAGATTTAATAAAAAGTAAATAAAGAAATAAGAAAAGGCTCTTAGAATATACAAATTAAGGTTTTTATATGGATTTCATATGTCGTGCCACCCCCCTCCCTCCCTCCCTTTGGTGTCCTAAGCACGTGCCTCTTTTGCTTAATAGTAATGACATGACTGTTTTGAGTTGGACGTAATTGTGGTTAATTGGATTATAAGGCGAGAGTTTTCTTCCTCTTCCTCTTCCTCTTCCTCTCCGTCTCCGTCTTCGTCACCTCTCTCTCTTTCCCTCCCTTTCCACCTCTTTCTCCCTCTCCTCCTCCTACTCTCTCTCACCCTTCCTCTCCTGCTCCCTTTCTCCCTCCTCCTCCCACTCTCTCACCCTTCCTCTCCTCCTCCCTTTCTCCCTCCTCTTCCCATTCTCACCCTTCCTATCCTCCTCCCACTCTCTCTCACCCTTCCTCTCCTCCTCCTCCCACTCTCACACACCCTTCTTCTCCTGCTCCCTTTCTCCCTCCTCCTCCCACTCTCTCACCCTTCCTCTCCTCCTCCCACTCTCTCACCCTTCCTCTCCTGCTCCTTTTCTCCCTCCTCCTCCCACTCTCACCCTTCCTCTCCTCCTCCCACTCTCTCCTCCTCCCACTCTCTCTCACCCTTCCTCTCCTCCTCCCTTTCTCCCTCCTCCTCCCACTCTCTCTCACCCTTCCTCTCCTGCTCCCTTTCTCCCTCCTCCTCCCACTCTCTCTCACCCTTCCTATCCTGCTCCCACTGTCTTCTCCTTCCTCTCCTCCTCCCACTCTCTCACCCATCCTATCCTCCTCCCTTTCTCCCTCCTCCTCCTCCTCCCACTCTCTCACCCTTCCTCTCCTGCTCCCTTTCTCCCTCCTCCTCCCACTCTCTCACCCTTCCTCTCCTCCTCCCTTTCTCCCTCCTCTCTTCCCATTCTCACCCTTCCTATCCTCCTCCCACTCTCTCTCACCCTTCCTCTCCTCCTCCTCCCACTCTCACACACCCTTCCTCTCCTGCTCCCTTTCTCCCTCCTCCTCCCACTCTCTCACCCTTCCTCTCCTCCTCCCACTCTCTCTCACCCTTCCTCTCCTGCTCCCTTTCTCCCTCCTCCTCCCACTCTCTCTCACCCTTCCTCTCCTGCTCCCTTTCTCCCTCCTCCTCCCACTCTCTCTCACCCTTCCTCTCCTCCTCCCACTCTCTCTCACCCTTCCTCTCCTGCTCCCTTTCTCCCTCCTCCTCCCACTCTCTCTCACCCTTCCTCTCCTGCTCCCTTTCTCCCTCCTCCTCCCACTCTCTCTCCCCCTTCCTCTCCTGCTCCCTTTCTCCCTCCTCCTCCCACTCTCTCTCACCCTTCCTCTCCTGCTCCCTTTCTCCCTCCTCCTCCCACTCTCTCACCCTTCCTCTCCTGCTCCCTTTCTCCCTCCTCCTCCCACTCTCTCTCACCCTTCCTATCCTCCTCCCACTCTCTCACCCTTCCTCTCCTGCTCCCTTTCTCCCTCCTCCTCCTCCTCCCACTCTCTCACCCATCCTATCCTCCTCCCTTTCTCCCTCCTCCTCCTCCTCCCACTCTCTCACCCTTCCTATCCTCCTCCCACTCTCTCTCACCCTTCCTCTCCTCCTCCTCCCACTCTCACACACCCTTCTTCTCCTGCTCCCTTTCTCCCTCCTCCTCCCACTCTCTCTCACCCTTCCTCTCCTCCTCCCTCCTCCTCCTCCTCCCACTCTCTCACCCTTCCTCTCCTCCTCCCTTTCTCCCTCCTCCTCCCACTCTCTCTCACCCTTCCTATCCTCCTCCCTTCCTCTCCTCCTCCCATTCTCTCTCCTCCTCCCTTTCTCCCTCCTCCTCCTCCCACTCTCTCTCACCCTTCCTCTCCTGCTCCCTTTCTCCCTCCTCCTCCTCCTCCCACTCTCTCACCCTTCCTCTCCTGCTCCCTTTCTCCCTACTCCTCCCACTCTCTCTCACCCTTCCTCTCCTGCTCCCTTTCTCCCTCCTCCTCCCACTCTCTCACCCTTCCTCTCCTCCTCCCACTCTCTCACCCTTCCTCTCCTGCTCCCTTTCTCCCTCCTCCTCCCACTCTCTCTCACCCTTCCTCTCCTGCTCCCTTTCTCCCTCCTCCTCCCACTCTCTCTCACCCTTCCTATCCTGCTCCCTTTCTCCCTCCTCCTCCCACTCTCTCTCACCCTTCCTCTCCTCCTCCCTTTCTCCTCCCTCCCCTCCCTCCTCCCACTCTCTCTCACCCTTCCTCTCCTCCTCCCTTTCTCCCTCCTCCTCCTCCTCCCACTCCCCTCTCACCCTTCCTCTCCTCCTCCCTTTCTCCCTCCTCCTCCCCCTCCCACTCTCTCACCCTTCCTATCCTCCTCCCACTCTCTCTCACCCTTCCTATCCTCCTCCCTTTCTCCCTCCTCCTCCTCCCACTCTCTCACCCTTCCTCTCCTGCTCCCTTTCTCCCTCCTCCTCCCACTCTCTCTCCCCCTTCCTCTCCTCCTCCCTTTCTCCCTCCTCCTCCCACTCTCTCTCACCCTTCCTCTCCTCCTCCCTTTCTCCCTCCTCCTCCCCTCCCACTCCCCTCTCTCACCCTTCCCATCCTCTCCACTCTCTCACCCTTCCTATCCTCCTCCCTTTCTCCCTCCTCCTCCCACTCTCTCTCACCCTTCCTCTCCTGCTCCCTTTCTCCCTCCTCCTCCCACTCTCTCTCACCCTTCCTCTCCTGCTCCCTTTCTCCCTCCTCCTCCCACTCTCTCTCACCCTTCCTCTCCTCCTCCCTTTCTCCCTCCTCCTCCTCCTCCCACTCTCTCTCACCTCCTTCCTATCCCTCCTCCCACTCTCTCACCCCTCTTCCCTTCCTCCTCCCTTTCTCCCTCCTCCTCCCACTCTCTCTCACCCTTCCTCTCCTGCTCCCTTTCTCCCTCCTCCTCCTCCTCCCACTCTCTCTCCCTCTCCTCTTCCCTTCCTCTCCTGCTCCCTTTCTCCCTCCTCCTCCCACTCTCTCTCCCCCTTCCTCTCCTGCTCCCTTTCTCCCTCCTCCTCCCACTCTCTCACCCTTCCTCTCCTCCTCCCACTCTCTCACCCTTCCTCTCCTGCTCCCTTTCTCCCTCCTCCTCCCACTCTCTCTCACCCTTCCTCTCCTCCTCCCACTCTCTCTCACCCTTCCTCTCCTGCTCCCTTTCTCCCTCCTCCTCCCACTCTCTCTCACCCTTCCTCTCCTGCTCCCTTTCTCCCTCCTCCTCCCACTCTCTCACCCTTCCTCTCCTCCTCCCACTCTCTCACCCTTCCTCTCCTGCTCCGTTTCTCCCTCCTCCTCCCACTCTCTCACCCTTCCTCTCCTCCTCCCACTCTCTCACCCTTCCTCTCCTGCTCCCTTTCTCCCTCCTCCTCCCACTCTCTCTCACCCTTCCTATCCTCCTCCCTTCCTCTCCTCCTCCCATTCTCTCTCCTCCTCCCTTTCTCCCTCCTCCTCCTCCCACTCTCTCTCACCCTTCCTCTCCTGCTCCCTTTCTCCCTCCTCCTCACACTCTCTCTCTCACCCTTCCTATCCTCCTCCCACTCTCTCTCACCCTTTCTCCCTCCTCCTCCCACTCTCACCCTTCCTCTCCTGCTCCCTTCCTCCCTCCTCCTCCTCCTCCCACTCTCTCTCACCCTTCCTCTCCTCCTCCCACTCTCTCTCACCCTTCCTCCCCTGCTCCCTTTCTCCCTCCTCCTCCTACTCTCTCACCCTTCCTATCCTCCTCCCACTCTCTCCCCCTTCCTCTCCTGCTCCCTTTCTCCTTCCTCCTCCCACTCTCTCTCCCCCTTCCTCTCCTGCTCCCTTTCTCCCTCACCTCCTCCTCCTCCCACTCCCTTTCTCCCTCCTCCTCCTCCCACTCTCACACACCCTTCCTCTCCTGCTCCCTTTCTCCCTCCTCCTCCTCCTCCTCCCACTCTCTCTCACCCTTCCTCTCCTCCTCTCCTCTCCCTC
>BOPN01000332.1:518257-520757 GCA_017312705.2 Penaeus japonicus
ATGATGATGATGATGAGGAGGAGGAGGATAAGGATAAGGATGATAAAGATGATAACAACAATTATAATGATGATAATGATAATGATGGTAAAATAATAATAATAACAATAACAATGATAATAGTAATAACAATAATAATAATATCAATAATACCGAGAATTCACAATCACACAATGGTGCGATTGTGAGAACAGGAAATCAAATCTCAAGATGGCGGTGTAAGCCAGCCAAGCACGTGAATCAATTGCAATGCAACACCGAAGAACGAGAATCTTGCATGTCTCCCAATCTTTCTTTCAGCAAGACCTCTGCCGAAATCTTGCCTGTACGAGCGTGACTTCGATAAATACATACCTAAAGATGATTGTTAGTTTCCCTGCTGTAACTAGTCGATTATAGTTTGATTTTGAATAATGACGAGATATCAAACTACAGTAAATGACGTTTCGAGAGGATATTTTCATCCCAATAATGTATTTCTTATAGAAGTATGATGTTGGAAAAGTTCCCATTACCTAAATTTATTAAACGTGTTAGTGACATGTCTAGACATGTTGAAGTGAATATCAATACGTCGTAGAAGTTTAGAAGTTGCGTCATCTATGTACGTCTATAGGTATGAAAGTTCACACTTATACGTCCACGTGTAGACCAAAAAACAAATAAAACAAAAACAAATCTCATATTTACACATATAGGTATGTAAGAGTGGATATCTCACCTGCACGCCCGTTGCACGCCCGTAGGAAAATGTTGCAATGCAATGTCTAGGATTTGATTGACGATATGCGAAGAAAAGCGAATGGGAGATAAGGAATTAGATTGATAAAAAAAGACGATAAAGAGAGAGAGAAAGTGGAATGGCAAGATTAGACGAACAAGAAGACAAAAGGGAAAAAAGTGAAAGAACGAAAAGATTCGAATAACGAGGTTGGACGAACAAATAAGATGAGAGAAGAAGAGGGAGTAGAAGCAAAAAATAAATAAATAAATAAAATAATTGGCGAAACAGGATCAAATAAACAACCAAACCAAACAAACAAAAACAACAAAATCAGACGAACAAAAAAAGACAGACGAGAGAACCAAAACAAAACAAAAAATCGACGCAAAAAAACAAAAAAACAAAAAAAAATCCAAAAAACAACATAATCAGACGAACAAAAAAAAAAAAAAAAAAACAAAAACCAAAAAAAACCAAAAAAAAAAAAAAAAAAGACGAGAACCAAAAAAATAAAAAAAAAATAAAAAAAATCCAAAACCGAAAAACACACACAAAAAACAACAACAAAAAAGAACAACAGATAATACTTACCCTAAACAGTTCATCATAGGGCAGCGTGCCGTTGAAAACAGCACGAATCTGCGAGGGATCAATTTTCCCGTTGACGTAAGAGAGGACGTCAATAAAACAGTCTGGAGCGAACTTGATTAATCCTTCGTCTTTGATATCACTCTGCGGGAGGAAGACACAGGAGAGAGAGAGATATAGTGTTTAGTAAGTCTTGATAGATATGGTGATTGATAGATAAATCTTGATAGATATAACGATTAACGATGGATATGATGTTTAATAGATCTTGATAGATATAACGATTAATGATGGATATAATGTTCAATAGATCTTGATAGATATGTTCATAGATAGATCTTGATAGATATGTTGATAGATAGATCTTGATAGGTAAATTTTGATAGATATGTTGATAAATTATTGGTATAATGTTTAATAGATCTTGATAGATATGTTGATAGATAGATCTTGATGGGTAAGTTTTGATAGATATAATGATTAATGATGGAAATGATATTTAATACATCTTGATAGTTAAATTTTGATAGGTAAATCTTGATAGATATAAGGATAAATAGATCTTGATAGATATGCTGATAGATAGATCTTGATAGGTAAATCTTGACAGATATAAGGATTAATGTTATGGATATTATGATTAATGATGGATATAATGGTTATGATGATTTTGATAGATATATTTTGATAGATATATTTTGATAGATATAATGACAAATTATTGGTATAATATTTAATAGATCTTGATATATATACTGATAGATAAATCTTGTTACGTTAATTTTGATAGATATAATGACAAATTATTGGTATAATGTTTAATAGATCTTGATAGTTACATTCTGATACATAAATCTTGATAGATATAATGATACATGATGGACATAATGTTAAATAGATCTTGATAGATATAATGATAAATGATTGATGATGTTAAATAGATCTTGATAGATATAATGGTAGATTAACCTTGATAGGTAAATTCTGATATATATAATGATAAATGATGGATGTAATGTTAAATAGATCTTGATAGATATAACGATGAGTAAATCTTGATAGCTATAATGTTAAATACTTCTTGATAACTACGATGTTATATACATCTTGATAGCCATCATGTTAGATTAATCTTGATGGCTTTAATAAGCTTTATAGGAGGACAGAGGATAGATATAATATTAAATC
>BOPN01000332.1:528257-530757 GCA_017312705.2 Penaeus japonicus
GCGAGTGTTTGTGTGTGTGTGTGTGTGTGTGTTTGTGTGTGTGTGTTTGTGTGTGTGTGTGTGTGTATGTGGAGAGAGAGAGAGAGGGAGGGAGGGAGGGAGGGAGGGAGGGAGAGAGAGAGAGGGAGGGAGAGAGAGAGAGAGAGAGAGAGAGAGAGAGAGAGAGAGAGAGGGAGGGAGAGAGGGGGAGAGAGAGAGAGAGAGAGAGAGAGAGAGAGAGAGAGAGAGAAAAGAGAGAGAGAGAGAGAGAGAGAGAGAAAGCGAAAGAGAAAGCAAATAAATAGAAACACCCAACGAAAGAAAAAGAGAAAAAAAAACATAAAAAAGGACACCAACACCAAACTTTATGTATATATATCCTCCTACATCCTATATATATATATATACACACATATACACATATACCCTATATCCTCCTCTCAAAAAAAGGAAGAAAAAAAAAAAGCAAGTGAAGCCATGAACCCAACTCACTCGATCTATGGGCGTGAGAGCCGAGAAGACCCTGTTGATTGTGTGCTCCAGCAGCGAGTCCTTCGTGATGTTGTCCACAACTACAACCACGTTTCGAGGTTCGGGGGACTTCGACTGGGTGTAGAAGTACCTGCAACGACCAAGCTGTTAGATTTGCCATTTTTTTTTTTTTCTTTTTTTTTTTTTACTGAGCAGAGTGAGATCAGGTGTTGCGTTTGTTGTGTTTTTAGATGGAAGCTGCTTTTTTTTTTTTTTTTTTTTTTTTTTTTTTTTTTTGGAGGCTTTTTTTTTTTTTTTTAGATGGAGGCTGTTTTTTATTTTTTTTATTTTTTATAGATGGAGGCTGTTTTTTTTTTTTTTTAGATGGAGGTTTTTTTTTTTTTCTTTTTTTTTTTTGCTATTTAGATGGAGTTTTTTTCTTCTTCTTTTTTGTTATTTAGATGGAGGCTGTTTTTTGTTGCTGTTGTTGTTGTTTTTGTTATTTATGTATCCTAAGGTTGGTGGATATTGTTATGATTGTTGTTGTTGTTATTGTTGTTGTTGTCACCCTCATCGCTATCACTATCGTCATGATTATCTCTACTGTGCGTATTTAAGTAATCAACCTCCAGTAATCAACTATGACCATGCAAATTAAAAGTAGTACCTGCAAATGAAATCTAAAAAATATATATTGACAAAGTGCATATAAGTAATTAGCGTAAAGCCTCATACGTATCTATAGAAGTGGAAAAAAAACGATTGTAAATCAAGAGGCTAAAAGTTAAAAGAGGTTAAAAGATAAGAGGTAAAAGTTAACAACGCTACTGACAACATAAAATCAGCTCATTGAGATTATATACTTCTCTCTACGGGTAAAAAGAGAAAGCTTCTGACGACGTTTAATAAGCCCAAGCGACTCGAAGCGACTCGATGCGTCTCGAAGCGTCTCGAAGCGTCTCGAAGCGCCTCGAAGCGACTCGAAGCGTCTCGAAGCGTTTCGAAGCGACTCGAAGCGCCTAGAAGCGTCTCGAAGCGACTCGAAGCGCCTAGAAGCGATTCGAAGCGACTCGAAGCGTCTCGAAACGACTCGAAGCGTCTCGAAGCGCCTAGAAGTGACTCGAAGCGCCTAGAAGCGTCTCGAAGCGATTCGAAGCGATTCAAAGCGACTCGAAGCGTCTCGAAGCGCCTAGAAGCGTCTCGAAGAGACTCGAAGCGTCTCGAAGCGTCTCGAAGCGACTTGAAGCGACTCGAAGCGTCTCGAAACTTCTCGAAGCGACTCGAAGCGTCTCGAAGCGACTTGAAGCGACTCGAAGCGTCTCGAAACTTCTCGAAGCGCCTAGAAGCGTCTAGAAGCGACTCGATGCGATTCGAAGCATCTCGAAGCGACTCGAAACGTCTCGAAGCGACTCGAAGCGTCTCGAAGCTACTCGAAGCATCTCGAAGCGACTCGAAACGTCTCGAAGCGTCTCGAAGCTAATCGAAGCGATTCGAAGCATCTCGAAGCGACTCGAAGCGACTTTTTTGCTATTTAGATGGAGGTTTTTCTTCTTCTTTTTTGTTATTTAGATGGAGGCTGTTTTTTTTGTTGTTGTTGTTTTTGTTATTTATGTATCCTAAGGTTGGTGAATACTGTTATGATTGTTGTTATTGTCACCCTCATCGCTATCACTATCGTCATGATTATCTCTACTGTGCGTATTCGAGTGTATTTTGAGCGGAATGCTTCATACCTCCAGTAATCAACTACGACCATACAAAGTAATTAAAAGTAGTCCCTGCAAATGAAATCTAAAAAATATATATTGACAAAGTGCATATAAGTAATTAGCGTAAAGCCTCATACGTATCTATAGAAGTAAAAAAAAAACGATTGTGAATCAAGAGGCTAAAAGTTAAAAGTTAAAAGAGGTTAAAAGTTAAGCGGTAAAAGAGTTAACAACGCTACTGACAACATAAAATCAGCTCATTTAAATTATATACTCCTCTCTACGGGTAAAAAGAGAAAGCTTCTAACGACGCGTCTCGAAGCGACTCGAAGCGCCTAGAA
>BOPN01000332.1:543257-545757 GCA_017312705.2 Penaeus japonicus
TCGTTCTTTGAGTCCGTGTCGTTCTTTGAGTCCGTGTCGTTCTTTGAGTTCGTGTCGTTCTTTGAGTCCGTGTCGTTCTTTGAGTCCGTGTCGTTCTTTGGATTCTTGTCGTTCTTTGAGTCCGTGTCGTTCTTTGAGTTCTTGTCGTTCTTTGAGTCCGTGTCGTTCTTTGAGTCCGTGTCGTTCTTTGAGTCCGTGTCGTTCTTTGAGTCCGTGTCGTTCTTTGAGTCCGTGTCGTTCTTTGAGTCCGTGTCGTTCTTTGGGTTCGTGTCGTTCTTTGAGTCCGTGTCGTTCTTTGAGTCCGTGTCGTTCTTTGGACTCTTGTCGTTCTTTGAGTCCGTGTCGTTCTTTGGACTCTTGTCGTTCTTTGAGTCCGTGTCGTTCTTTGGACTCTTGTCGTTCTTTGAGTTCGTGTCGTTCTTTGAGTTCGTGTCGTTCTTTGAGTCCGTGTCGTTCTTTGAGTCCGTGTCGTTCTTTGAGTTCTTGTCGTTCTTTGAGTCCGTGTCGTTCTTTGAGTTCTTGTCGTTCTTTGAGTCCGTGTCGTTCTTTGAGTCCGTGTCGTTCTTTGAGTCCGTGTCGTTCTTTGGGTTCTTGTCGTTCTTTGAGTCCGTGTCGTTCTTTGAGTTCTTGTCGTTCTTTGAATTCGTGTCGTTCTTTGAGTCCATGTCGTTCTTTGAATTCGTGTCGTTCTTTGGGTTCGTGTCGTTCTTTGAGTCCATGTCGTTCTTTGAGTCCGTGTCGTTCTTTGAGTCCATGTCGTTCTTTGAATTCGTGTCGTTCTTTGAGTCCGTGTCGTTCTTTGGATTCTTGTCGTTCTTTGAGTCCGTGTCGTTCTTTGGATTCTTGTCGTTCTTTGAGTCCGTGTCGTTCTTTGAGTCCGTGTCGTTCTTAGAGTCCGTGTCGTTCTTTGAGTCCCTGTCGTTCTTTGAGTCCGTGTCGTTCTTTGAGTCCGTGTCGTTCTCTAAGATCAAGTTTAAGTGATAAAGATAGGATGTTAACAAATGTCATAATAACGATAGTAAACGTAGTGATAATGATAACACATAATGATTATAAGAATGACAGTATAGTGATAATCATAGGATAATCATCATGACAAGTATGGTAAGTTATAAGTATGATGATAAGTATGATAGCACAATCATAATCATAGTAAATTCTTAAAATTCTCATTATGATAATAGTTACAATGATAAT
This sequence comes from Penaeus japonicus, assembly GCA_017312705.2. Taxonomy (NCBI): domain Eukaryota; kingdom Metazoa; phylum Arthropoda; class Malacostraca; order Decapoda; family Penaeidae; genus Penaeus; species Penaeus japonicus. Next base: position 544,455 of record BOPN01000332.1, read on the forward strand.
CGTCATCATTATCATCATGTTCATAAGATGATCAGCATGACAAGGGGAAATGATAAAGATAGAAATGATCATGTTAAGTATAATGACAAAAATAATGATGGTGATCACTACCATTCCAATAATAGCAAATAATGACAATAATAATGATTAGAAGAGTAATATCGGGTAAGTAATGACAATAATAATAATTATAAGAGTAATATCGGGAAAGTAATGACAATAATAATGATTATAAGAGTAATACCGGGCAAGTAATGACAATAATAATGATCATAAGAGTAAAATCGGGTAAGTAATGACAATAATAATGACCATAAGAGTAATATCGGTCATTATTGTAATGGTATTAATAGTATTGATGATATTCTTAGTGACTGAAGTTATGATGACAATAATGTTGATTATCAAGATCGCAATAAGAGTATTAATTGCAGTTATTGCAAGGTGTTCTGTTGTGGCAAAATGATGATAAGAATTCGGACATTTTATTATCATTCTTGTCTTTACCTTTACCAGTGTCTGGGTGGGACTTTCCCCTAAAGTTTTCCTACAGTGATCGTGTGTGTGTGTGTGCGCGCGCGTGTGTGTGTGTGTGTGTGTGTGTGTGTGTGCGTGTGTGTGTGTGTGTACGTGTGTGTGTGCGTGTGTGTGCGTGCGTGTGTGTTTGTATGTGTGTGTGTGTGTTTGTGCGTGCGTCCGTGTGTGTGTGTGTGTGTGTGTGTTTGCGTGCGTGTGTGTGTGTGAGCGTTCCTTTTGCCCTATTCCTTTTTTTCCCTATAACTCCAGAACGCAAAGGATATCTTCACCAGATTTTACAAGACCTCCTAACACCTCGCTCTAGGACTATCTCCGGTCTCATCCATGTCTTCTCACCTACCTTAAGTCCAATGAACTCTTTTCTTCATTCTCCTTCTCCCTACCATTACTTCCTATCATTATCCCTCTCTCCCTTGTCTTTCTGTCGCTCCATATCCCTTTGTCCATCGAAGATTTAAAAACCATTTTCTACTAATCCCTTTACGGCGTAGATCACGTGGTGGATGGGCTGTGTTTTGACTTTGTTGTGACGCGAGACCTTGTGTTGCGTCTGTGATGGAATGTGGTGACGTAACGCCCTAATGAGTGTGTGACGGTCGTGAAGGACATATATAGGCTTGAGAAGACGTAACGCTCCGTCACATAGCAACTCATTTACACACCCAAGGTCCTCCAGTGTTAGCGAAGATGAGTAAAAACCCTAAAACGTTTTCATCACCAACGCATTAACAAAAAAAATACTGTTTCTAAACAGGAATACACTTAT
>BOPN01000333.1:20000-25000 GCA_017312705.2 Penaeus japonicus
ATTTATTTTTAAGTTAGTGCTTTACGGGACACATTAGGTCATTGGCAAACCACTTATCCATATCGTAGATTTAGTTTCGTTTGTACTTCAGATTAAGTGTTGTTATTATTGGTATATTAATGAAGGAAATTGGGTATCTTTTATTAAATGAGAGAGAGTGAGAGAGAGAGGGGGGGGAGGGAGACAGAGAGAGTGGGGCAGAGAGAGAAAGAGAGAGAGAAAGAAAGAAAGAAAGGGGAGCCATTCAGAGAGAGAGAGAGGAGACACAGAAAGAGAAAGACAGCGAGAAAGAAAGAGGGAGAGAGAGAGAGATAGATTACCATTAGTACCATCTATCTTTTCGTTGCATCGCCATGAATATCCAACGTGCTAAATCATTTCCTGACACACAAGACACAACCGGACATAAGACATGCAAACATCCGCATGTATTCTACAGACACATATTAAGTATTCACAAATTCGCAAATCAGAGTTAATGCTGAATACACACACACACACAATCCTATTCATATGTTTTGAAATCGGAAACTAAAACAGGATCCGATTAAATCAATTAATTTTCCTCGGCGCTACACAAAGACTCGTGACGTAAATCCGTTCCGTCACTGACTATCATGATTTGTTTAATAATCAACACATACGCTTGTGCGCTTTCGCTCTGTTCCTTTGAGTGTTTGTGATCAAAGAAGGGTGCTCGAGGGAGGGACATACGGGACTATTAGACAGGGTTTGTGTCTTTGTACGAGTGTGTGTTCACTGTACTTTCAGAAGTGTGTGTGTCTGTGTATGTATATATATACACACGAACGCACATTCACATACATACACACACACACACACACACACACACACACACACACACACACACACACACACACACACACACACAGATAGGTAGATAGGTAAAGAGATAGATAGATAAATAGATAGATAGATAGATAGATAGATAGATAGATTGACAGATAAATAAATAGATAGATAGATATCTGTTTATTCATATATGAAAGTGAGAGACAGAGAGAGAGAGTACTGTTAGTTCCACCTCACTTATCGTTGCATCTCCATGAATATTAAACACCTTAGCCTAAATTATAACAAACAACAAACACTTTTACGAGAGTCCATTTTCCTTGGCAATTATAATCATCCGTCGCTGCTTTGAGTGCCATAACAACACCATAGAAACACCATAGTAGCACCATAGAAACACCATAGTAGCACCATAGTAACACCATAGTAACCTAGTAACACCATAGCAACACCATAGTAACCATAGTAACACCATAGCAATACCTTAGCAACACCATAACAGCACCATAGTACACCATAGCAACACCATAGTAACACCATAGCAACACCATAGTAACACCATAGCAACACCATAGTAACCATAGTAACACCATAGTAACACCATAGTAACACCATAGTAACACCATAGTAACACCATAGTAACACCATAGTAACCATAGTAACACCATAGTAGCACCATAGTTACACCATAGTAACACCACCCACGCAATCAAACAGAATGAAATTTCCAACGAGATCGGATCGTGACTGGGCTGTGGTTTTCGGGGTTCCTGATCCGAGTGCTCAATGCAAACTCTTAATTAAAACAGTCTGGGATTAAGTTGATAATTACTTTCCATTGAAAAAGAGCATGCAATCACCAACATGGTAAGTCATGGATCACATAGACTTAATTTTTGGTAAGGCAACGAGCAAACAAATAAAAAGGTAAGGCAAAAAATGAGAACCGCCCAAAACCGCTTAAATCAGTGAATAAAAAATCGATGAAGTAAAACCCCGAATCTTAGTACAGCCATATTAGGAATATGATTGGTGGCGAGAGACCTTGTAGTTATCAAACTCAAATCCTCATTAATCATTTGCAAACATCAATAAGCAACTTCCACCACTGCAAACAATCGAGTCTCCAGCTTACCCCCCCCCCACCCCCAGCCCCCACCCCTGCTCCCTCCAAGCAATAATGAGCCAATGCAAGGCGTTCCAGCATCAGGGATGTTGTATTCCGAGGTTCGATTGCATGTCGGTAGCGAATGACGTAATCATTATTTATATCGACTATACATGACGTCACTGTCGGCAATTTAGCAGATTACATAATTTAGGGATAATTTTCCCTTTCTACTACGAAATGAAAATATTAGATAGTTTCGTGGTGATTTCTCTTGCTATGTTTGAATTTGACAAGACATAACAAGGCAGGATGTTACTTGCCCCTTAAATTCATATCCTATTTCCTCTAAAAAAGAAAATCGTAAAAAAAAGAACACAGAAACGTGGCTAATCTTCGTATATCCGGTTAACAAGAGTCGGAATTTCCAATAGTCCTGATCACCATCTGTTAAAATTTCCACCACTTAGGGCGTGATTCCTATCCTTTGCAGGTCCCCGATCAGTATCCCCAAATATCTCACGGCGGTGCCACTCGAAAAAATGTCCTCAGTCTATCATCAAAGCTAAAATAGTTAATAAGGAAAATATATCACGCGTGAAAAGTCGTTAATTAGTAGGCGACATAAAGCTAATCAGGTGCCGAAGAAAACAGAATGCAAATAAATACCAGGCAGTGCATGACAATAATATTCAAATTCCATAAATTAGACAACTGTGAAAGATAAAGAGACAATGACCCCTTGATCCCCGCCTCTGAGTTGAATCCGTTAGCAATGGCTATCAGTGAAGATCTGAAATGGTTCACTAACACTGTGCGAGAAAAAGTTTGATATGTTATCAAAAACTGAAAACATTTGGAGCAACCCCGGAAGACTTTCTCCGCATGTGGGCGACCCTCATTCGACCTTATTGTGAATAAGCAGCCCCACTATGGCTTTCGTCCGTCACAAGTATTGCAAAATCTTATTAGAAAGGTTACAAAAAAGAATGCGCATTTAACATCCCCTCCTTCCCTCCTCCCCCTCCCCCCGCCCCTTCAATATCAGAGAGATTCAAACCTAATGTTTTCAACTGACATCATGACATTCGTGAGACATCATGATCTCCTTCCAGACTTCCGTCAGGTAAGGGAAACTCCCGCCAAGATGTCAATACTAGATTCTGTGAATAAAATGATACCGCAGTATGTACCTCTGCAATGTTATGTACTCTTGTTCCAGAATGCAATAGTTCCTTCAATATGTGCATGAATGCTCAATTGCCACCTTAATAAACCAAGAGCTCTGGGCCAATTGTATTATTCACTAAAACACCGTTTGAATGTTGAACCACGTGCCGTGAATAATGAACATGTAGGAGGAACAGAAAACAAGAACATACCAACAGAACAACATTCCGAGTCTGAATCTTACCATGTATTCTCCCAATTGTCTCTTATCTCTCTTGTGTGTTCTCTATTTTCTTGTCTTTTTTCATGAAAGTTGAATATGCAGTTGCATATATCAGCTGTTGAGGAGGAAGTTGTAGACTGAGAAAAATAAAGATAAGTAAAGATAGAGAAACTGATAAGCTTTACACCTTGTTTTTGTTGTTGTTGTTGTTTTTTGAGTCGGAAGGCGGGGATAGTTATTAAATAGAATGAATGTAAAGGCTGATTGATCTCAAAGGTAAGACAAGGGAAGAGATATACGGTTTTATATAGACTGACTACGAGAAGGCAATACGTAAATGTCTGTGGGTTAAAGCAGTTTTCCTCCATATATAATGCAGGGAAGCGATTTTAGCATCCGTTATACAAATATTTTTTTATGAAAACTGTAAAATTCCATGTTTATTAGCAAAGAGTTTCGAAACTTAATTGAATTGCATCTTCAGTAGTAAAAACAAAGAAAGTCCTAGTATAAAGAAGCTGTCTTGTTATGAAATATCTGTCGTAAGCCATTTGTCTAGAGACGCTGTGTCTGCGAAGAATGGATCAAGAAAGGATTAAGAAACTCCCACCACCTCTCTCTCTCTATCTATCTCTCTCTCTCTCTCTCTCTCTCTCTCTCTCTCTCTGTCTCTCTCTCTGTCTCTCTCTGTCTCTCTCTCTGTCTCTCTCTCTCTCCGTCTCTCTCTCTCTCTCTCTCTCTCTCTCTCTCTCTCTCTCTCTCTCTCTCTCTCTCTTCACAAAACGTTAAAAATAACTCAAAAATATCTCAAGCAAGAGATGAATAGCATCTCCCATCCCCCTCCCGCCCCTCCCTCTCACATATCCTTCTGCGTCTCTCTCTTCCTATCTATCTCTCTATCTTTCTATCTATCTATCTATCTATCTCCCTCCTTCCCTCACACCTTTCCTTCCTCTCTCTCTCTCTCTCTCTCTCTCTCTCTCTCTCTCTCTCTCTCTCTCTCTCTCTCTCTCTCTCTCTCTCTCTCTCTCTCTCTCTCTCTCTCTCTCTCTTTCTCTCCATCTATCTCTCTTTCTCTTTCTCTCACAAAACGTTAAAAATAACCAAAAATATCTCAAACAAGAGATGAATAGCAACAAAATGTTTGTTTGTTTTTTCTTTCTCTTTCACTGCATTGCAAGATTATTGCGAGGTCATGGCTTGGAGAATTTCTGGCTCCTTATGAACACTTTTTCTCTTTTCATCTCTCTCTCTCTCTCTCCCTCTCTATCTATCTATCTATCTATCTATCTATCTATCTATCTAGCTAGCTAGCTAGCTAGCTAGCTAGCTATCTCTCTCTCTCTCTCTTTCTCTCCCTCTATCTCTCTCTCTCTCTCTCTCTCTTTCTCTCTCTCTCTCTTTCTCTCTCTCTCTCTCCATCTCTTTCTCTCTCTGCCCCCCATTCGCTGTCTGTCTCCCTCCCTCCCTTTCTCTCTCTCTTTCTCTCCATCTATCTATCTCTCTTTCTCTCTCTCTCACAAAACGTTAAAAATAACCAAAAATTTACTCAAACAAGAGATGAATAGCAACAAAATATTTCTCCTCTACAAAAAAAAAAAAAAAAAAAAGAATAAGTGAAAAAGAAAACATTATTCACCTCCACACGTCATCCATGGTCTCAGAATCCCTTTCGGTTGGCATTGG
>BOPN01000333.1:30000-32500 GCA_017312705.2 Penaeus japonicus
TTTTTATCATCCTTATATCTGTTGCTATCATTGATATTATCATCATTATTGTTGTTGTTAATTTTATTGTTATTATCATTAGAATTATTGTAATTATAATTTTCATCATTATTGTTGATATCATTACTAAGATAGCTTTTAATAATATTGTTAATGTAGAAAGACAAGGATATAGAAAAGGGAATAGATAGACAGTTAGATAAAAAACATAAATAGAGAGATATATTAGACAGATGAACAGATATACGGCCCAATCCCTCGTCCTTTGCCATCGCCATGGTCATCGCACCGATACAACCGTCGTAATGTGCAAAGGACAATAACGATGCGGTTAAGCTTTAATTCTTTTACAAAGACCTTCGTTAACTCTCCCCCAGGCGAAGGACGAGGCAATCGTTCCAATAATATTTCGGAAAAGGCGCACGGACAAAGCGAAAACAAAACGACTCGGGAGACGATAATGCGAGAAGACGACGAGGACCATGGGGCTAAAGGATACGGCTGAGGACTAAGGATATGGCTGAGGACTAAGGATACGGCTGAGGACTACTAAGGATACGGCTGAGGACTAAGGATACGGCTGAGGACTAAGGATACGGCTGAGGACTAAGGATACGGCTGAGGACTACTAAGGATACGGCTGAGGACTAAGGATTCGGCTGAGGACTACTAAGGAAACAGCTGAGGACTAAGGATACGGCTGAGGGCTAAGGATACGGCTGAGGACTAAGGATAGGCTGAGGACTCAGGATACAGCTGAGGACTAAGGATACGGCTGAGGACTAAGGATACGGCTGAGGACTAAGGATACGGCTGAGGACTACTAAGGATACGGCTGAGGACTAAGGATACGGCTGAGGACTAAGGATACGGCTGAGGACTGAGGATACGGCTGAGGACTAAGGATACAGCTGAGGACTAAGGATACAGCTGAGGACTAAGGATGCAGCTGAGGGCTAAGGATGCGGCTGAGGGCTAAGGATACGGCTGAGGACTGAGGATATGGCTGAGGACTAAGGATACGGCTGAGGACTAAGGATGCGGCTGAGGGCTAAGGATGCGGCTGAGGACTAAGGATACGGCTGAGGACTAAGGATGCGGCTGAGGGCTAAGGATGCGGCTGAGGACTAAGGATACGGCTGAGGACTAAGGATACGGCTGAGGACTAAGGATACGGCTGAGGACTAAGGATACGGCTGAGGACCAAGGATACGGCTGAGGACTAAGGATACGGCTGAGGACTAAGGATGCAGCTGAGGGCTAAGGATACGGCTGAAGACTAAGGATGCGGCTGAGGGCTAAGGATGCGGCTGAGGACTAAGGATACGGCTGAGGACTGAGGATACGGCTGAGGACTAAGGATACGGCTGAGGACTAAGGATGCGGCTGAGGGCTAAGGATACGGCTGAGGACTAAGGATACAGCTGAGGACTAAGGATACGGCTGAGGACTGAGGATACGGCTGAGGACTAAGGATGCGGCTGAGGGCTGAGGATACGGCTGAGGACTAAGGATAGGCTGAGGACTAAGGATACAGCTGAGGACTAAGGATACGGCTGAGGACTACTAAGGATACGGCTGAGGACTAAGGATACGGCTGAGGACTAAGGATACGGCTGAGGACTAAGGATACGGCTGAGGACTAAGGATACGGCTGAGGACTAAGGATACAGCTGAGAGACCTGAATGGAGAGGATATCATTAAAATCCCATGTGAGACTGAACTTCTGGGTGTGGGATTGGGTAGGTCTATGCGTGAGCGCGGGAGTGTATGTGGGATTACGAGGCTGTTTAGGTGCGTACGCGTGTCTGTGTGTGTGTGTGTGTGCGTGTGTGTGTGTGTGTGTGTGTGTGTGTGTGTGCAGTGAGCATGAGCAGTATGTTTGGGTAGGTTTCGGAGTGTGGGAGTGTGACTTTGTTGAGTGTGTGGGAATGTAGACACTTCTATGAGTGTGATTGTGTTTGAATGTGTTGCTGCAAGAGTGTGAGATTGTGTGAATGTGTAAAAGTAAGAGAGTGTAATTGAGTGTAGGTGTAGGAGCGTGTGTGGGAGGGAGAGTGAGCTAACGAGATATATGAATGTGTGGGTGAGATTGGATACGTAGAAGCGTGGGGGTGTGTCCCAGTGGGTGTGAGTGTGTGCGAGTGTGATTCAGAGTAGGGAGTGCGGCAGTATGTGAGAGTGTGTGGGAGAGTGAGGCACTACTCTCCACCCGTCGACAAGATTAATGTGATTCTCTAATAGGTTTTATGTTATTTTTTTCCTTAGTATTTAGTGTAGATTTATTATGGAGGATTTTTTCTATAAGCAACAGATTGATTTATTGATAAGTTCCGGTGCCATTCATTCGTGTGTGTGTGTGTGGTTTTCTTCTTCTTCTTCTTCTTCTTCTTTTTCTTCTTTTTACCTTCCATCTCCTTCTTCTCCTTAATCATTTTTGTGTTTTGTGTGCCTAGCCATCTCTCTGTATATCTATTTATTTATCAGTCAGTCAATCTG